>MU173077.1:0-57940 GCA_016695475.1 Suillus decipiens | reverse complement strand
CCTTTTCCTTTTCCTTTTCCTTTTCCTTTTCCTTTTCCTTTTCCTTTTCCTTTTCCTTTTCCTTTTCCTTTTCCTTTTCCTTTTCCTTTTCCTTTCTTCTATCGGGCACTGTTTTTTGACAGCAGGTGCTGGGCAGAATGATTCTTCTAGCTCCACCTTCCTTTTGTTCTTCTTCTGTTCATCAATGGGCCTCTGCTCCTTGGCAGCAGGCTTCGGGTGGAATGATTCTTCTAGCTCTGCTGTCCTCTTCTTCAGCCTCTGTATGGGTGATATCGGCCTAGGTGGCACCAGTCTGGACTTCAGCTGCTCGGATTTAGGTTCTTCTTTCATAGGGGACGCTGGTCTCGGCACCTCTTCCTGTTGTGGCAAGAATGCTCCCTTTGGTGTCTCATCTACCTCCATAGGTTGCGGTTCAGTACCTTTAAGAGGGGGTTCTTCTATTGGGCCGGCTTTTCTAAGCCTCGATTGGGCCCATCTGGGTGTTGTATCTGGGCGGAAGAACAGTTTAAGTTTGTTCTCCTTTCGTGCTTTGTCAATACTTTTCTCGACTTCCCTAGATCGCTCTGTGGCTGGAAGTCAGAGGGTCTTGGCTGCCCAGTCGATAGTGGGGTTCATGGCTTTTAGCCAAGGGATTCCAAGGAGGATCTGGTCTCGTCGTCCCAACCGTGTGACGTTGAATTTTCCAAACATGACACGTTCGTTGATTTTGACGTGGAGCATGCAGTATCTGGAAATCAGCCCCCCTTTCAAGTAGCTTCCGTTGGCCGTGGTTATGGCGAATGGCTTCTTGAGAGGGTGGGTTCGGATGCGGTGATCTTTGACGAATTGATCGGAGATGAACGTGCTGGCGGCTCCTGAGTCTATAACTGCTGTGGTTTTGACTGGATTCTTATGAACTCGGGAGAAAAGGGTAATCAGGATGCACATTTCCTTTCTCTCTCCTACTTTGCATACAAGTCGTAAGGGTACAATAGGGAAGTCTGTCGTCAACTCAGCTTCCCAAGTTAAAAATCCTCAGCGAGCCTCCTGGCCTCTTCTTCTTCAGTCTCAGTCCCTTCTTCTTCGATCTCCTGCTTCCTAACAGGAACTTTCTTCTTTGGGCACTGGTTGGCACGATGTCCCATCTGGGCACAGTGGAAGCACTGGCCCTTCTTCATATATTTGCGGCGGTCCATGTCAGTAAGGCGATCGACCTCCATGGCATTGGGGTCAGATCTCTTAGAGCTAGGAACATACTTCTGTCCGTTCTTCTTCTTCCCATTCCCATCTCCTTTCCTTACTGTGGAGTATCATTCCCAATTGGTGTTCTGAATGATGGCCGTGGAAATGTAGGCTTCGATAGTGATGGGGACAGTTTCCATCTGACAGATGGCGCATTGGAGACCGGGCTTCAGCCCTTGCTCAAAGAAGTAGATAAGAGCTGTACTTTCTTTGAGGGCCGCTTCGGCCATGAGGGTACAAAATTCGGCAACATACTCTGTAAGGCTCCTGGTGTGCTTAATGCATCCTATCTTGGTCATGGCACTGACCTTTTCATTGGCGGTGATGAACGAGGCTTTAAACTTCTTCTCGAAGTCTTCAAACTTTCCCCAAGCTTCTCCAGCTTCAAACACCTTTGCGTAAAAATTGAGAGCCCATGCTCCTGCCGTCCCATTCTTCATGTAGGCGAGGGCAGTGGCGATCTGTTTCTCATCGGTGTCATAGTAGATGGTGTTGATAGAGAAGTAGGTTTTTACTGAATATAACCACCTCTTGGCATCTGCGGGGGTTCCATCAAATTGCGTGGGCAACCCTGCCTTGAGTTCAGGTGTGGTGATCTTTACTGTGGATGATCCAGACATGATGTCTTCGGTATCGGCGGTACTTGTATGTATTAGTCAAGCTTTGGTCTGGACTGCGTCATGGCAGATTCAGGGTTCGCTTCTTGGCAAGTCTGGCTGAATATCGGTGATGTTGGGGATTCTGGTATCTGGTGCTCACAGATGTGTGGCATGCAAAAGACTTGAATCTTTTGTTACGACTGGGATAGGTCTCGTTGGCAACGGCTCAAAAGAGAGCAGCAGTCATAACAGTATCAGTATCATAGTACAAAAGAGTACTAGACTTCAGACGACTGAGACAGGTTCGTGCTGTGAAGCAAGACGAAACTGGCTAAGTCAAATATAATCGTGTTCAGCGAAGACTTAGGAGTGCTAAGACTTTGAAAGACGACTTCAATGACAACTAGAGTTTGGAGGACTCTAGCGAAGGATGTTCCAGGTAAAACCCAGTAAGATTCAAGTGAGGAATCTACAAGTACAAGAAGGCCTTTAAATACTAAAGTACGTAGGGACTTTAGGGCAGGTCTGAGATAGATACAAACGGTGGATGACCACGTATGGTATACAACAATGTGAGTCAATGGAAGATAATAGAACATTGTGGAATGTGTGAGTCATAAGATCATCACAAGCAATGACGTCGATGGAATGTTACAGAATAGAATGGAACCAAGTACCAACATACGATCAAGTGATCGTGGGAGAAGAGTCAAGGTCATCTGACCATGTAAGAGTACAACCGATAAGGTAATGGTGACATAAGCAGAGGAAAATGAGTAGGGGCGTACGATGATTGTAACAGGTATTCCCATTGCCTGAATGTGGTATGCCAAGTCTGTCACTGCCACCCTATCCTTGGTGGCTTTGATTGTGAGATCATCCTCCAGAACCCATTATGCCTGCAAGGTGGAATTGACGATGTCCTCATTGTCATGCTTTCTTGCTGTCCACTGAAACAAACAACTTTTGCTGTGGGAATGGTGATTGAGCATTGCCACATTTGCATCCATTGCCTCCACACATTGCACATTTATTGCAAGACAATGCACACCATTGACACTTAGTTGAATTCAATTGAGTTATCAATAACTTGCTTTCATTTGTGGGCATCGGAGTTTCAGGAGGCTTCCAACATTTTTCAACTGGAATCGTTGCAGGGCCATCAGCAGTTGCCATCACAGGTCATACATATCATCTCATTCGAAACACAGAATACACAGAATATTCCATACATTGGTTTCTATATGATGACTGTCAACAAGAATTTCAAGCCCAACAGTTTGGAGTCCACACTACTGTCATGCAAACCATCAGTGATGACATTAATGGACTCAATCCATATGTGCATCACTTATAGTGTTTTCATCAATCATCAAGATGTTCTCACTGCATATTGGAACTGAAGGACTTTTTATCCAATGGAGACTTTGCGGCTGTTATGCATGCATCTAATTCAACATCTATCAACCCTCAATCTATTCTCATTCGACAACATGGCAGTCATGAACCAGAATTCATCAACATCCTTTCCCATCACTATGAACCTCTTCACTATGTACTGTTATTTCCTCACACAGACATTGGATGGGGCATCAATGTCATATCTGATGTCCCCCATTTATCTCAAATTGAGTGGTATCACAGTCGCTTGCTCGCTAATGACGATGACTGTTTTACAATTTTTGGCTGATTTACATGTGAATATGTGGTTGACATGTATTCACATACTGAAGAACAACAACTGGCCTACATTCAACATGAATGATGCTTTCATGGACACAAGGTTCATGCTGCTGCCATGGCTGGCAATAATGCAGATTATGATGATGAAGAATTTCATCCAGAGATTAAACTACCAGCCAGCTTTGTAGGGTCGCAAGCTTGGTCATCAGAGCAGATGGCAGATGCAACAGCTCTCAGTTGCAAGTTTGGAAAGCCAACCTTCTTTTGTACAATAACATTCAATCCAGACTGGCAAGAAGTGTGGGAATACTTGGAACCAGGACAATCAGCTTCTGACATCCCTGTTATAGTTGCATGAGTGTTCAATGTTACATGTTCTTCAGACATCTTTTGGCACAAAGAAATACATGATTAAAGTGATTGAATTTCAAAAATGAGGCTTTCCACATGCTCACATCATAATCAAGGTGATATTATTTCATTTGAAATAAAGACATTCTGCTCATCATTGCTTTCAATTAGATTGATCCTGAACCTCCATTTGAATTGCTTGATGCCATAATATGTGCTGAACTCCCACAAGACAATCCTGTGCTTTGTCAAAAAGTGGAAAAATACATGCTGCATGGTTGAGATCATCTCACACACTTAGGCAGTAGATGCAATAAAAATGGTCACTGCATCTATGAATTTCCCAAATGCACTCAGCAGTCCACAACAGTTGATGAACATGGTCAAGTGCACTGGTGTCGACGTAATGATGAAGACATATGGGTAGTGCCATACTGTCCTGCACTGCTCACTTTTGCTGACTGTCACTTTCATTTTGACATCATCTATACAGCCAAAGTGTTCAGTTACCTCTATAAGTATCTTTATAAAGGACCTGACACTGCTCATTTTGCCATTGAAGAAGATGTTGATGCTGATGAACCAATCCCACTGAATGAAGCTCATGATTATCAGAAGGGAAGGTATCTCTCAGCACCAGAAGCAGCCTGGCGAATTCTCAACTTTGAAGTCACTTGAAAAGAACCCTCTGTGACTAACTTGCCCATTCACTTACCTGACTTAAATGTCCCACAATTCCACTGAGAAGGAGGAGAGAGATCAGTTACTTCCCTTTTGAACCACTACTTTTTACATGCAGAACAGCCTGCACCACTTTGCTATGAGGAATACTTTGAGTGATTTGTGCTCTATTCCTATTCAGAGAATGATAACCCTGGGCCAAATGACTATCTGGAGAAACAACAGAGAGGTGTCACACAGAATAAGGCATTGATGTGTGTTCACTCACAAAAAGTGGCCTGAATCCAAACAGTTTCAATTCAAGAAGGAGAATGCTTTTACCTCTGACTTCTACTTCTCCATCAACCTGCAGTTTCATTCATTGACCTTTGTACAATTGGGGGACAAACTTTCAACACCTTCCATGAGGCAGCATGTGACTTTGGACTATTTGAAAATCAAAATGAAGGTTGTCTTGCATTATGAGAGGCCATTGAATCCCTCTGCACTCCTTCTGTTACAGTCGCTGTACGCCCCTCTATTTTCTCTTCTCTACTTACACTTGTCCCCTCTATGCTTACCTCATCATTTTACTTTGAAACCCTGATCCACTCTGGCAATTTGCGGTTGCCACCGATGCATCTCTTGTAGCGACAGGAGCCATCCTACTTCAAACTGACGAGAATGGGGTTTATCACCCCTGTGCTTATCTTTCGCAATCCCTTAACCCTGCTGAACAAAATTATCAAATCTTTGATCGGGAATTGCTAGCCATCATCTGTGCCCTTACCGAATGGCATCATTACCTTGAAGGGAACCCACACCCTGTTATCGTCTTCACTGACCACAAGAATCTGCTGTACTTCAGAACAGCACAGAAGCTGACTAGACGCCAGGCCTGCTGGCAACTTATCCTTTCCACTTTCGACATCGAACTTCACCACGTCGCTGGAACTAAGCTGGCCGCTCCAGATGCCCTCTCCTGTCGCCCTGATCATGATACTGGCGGTCATGATAATGAAGATACTGTACTTCTTCCTGATTCCCTTTTTGTCCAACTCATCGACACAAACTTACTTGATGTATTGGGCTCTTCTGACCCTCTTGATGATCCACTTTTCAAAATGGCGTCAGACGCCCTAGATGGCATTTGCCTTCCCCCTATGAAGTCTGCCCTGTCCAACTGGAAGATTGACAACAGTGTCCTTTATTTCCAAAACCGCGCGTATTCCCCCTGCTCATCACGCCGCACTTCTCACCCACCATCATGATCATCCCTCCGCTGGTCACCCCGGCCGTTTTAAAACTGAAGAACTCATCAAGCGTGAAGCTTGGTGGCCCTCGATGGGGGTCTATATTCGCAAATACGTAGAGGGTTGCACCCTTTGTCAGCAAATGAAAGTGGATACTCACCCCATTCGACCTCTGCTTACCCCCATCCCCTCCTCTGCGACTCGACCGTTCTCCCAGGTCTCGGTGGATCTTATCACTGACCTGCCCATGAGCAACAGCTTTGATAGCATCATGGTCATGGTAGACCATGGGCTTATGAAGGGGGTAATTCTCATCCCTTGTTTGAAAACCATCACTTCCGAGGGTGTAGCAAAGCTATTTTTAAAGCATGTCTACCACTGTTTCGGTCTTCACGACAAAGTCATATCAGACCGTGGTCTGCAGTTCTTATCCAAATTTTCCAAGGAACTCGCTTGACTTCTCGACTACCAAATTGCACCATCCACCGCATATCATCCACAGACTGATGGTCAAACCAAAAGGCTCAATCAAGAACTCAAAATATATCTCCGAATCTACTGCTGAAACAACCCTTACGAATGGGTAGAGCACCTCCCTATCACTGAATTCATCCATAACCACTGAAAACACGACGCTCGAAATGCCTCCCCTTTCTTCCTAATGATGGGATACGAACCACGCGCTATCCCCCATCTCATCCCTGACTCTCCAGTACCATCAGCAGAAGAACGATTACGCTCCTTGCAAAAGATTAGGGAAGAAGCGATTACCTGCCACAATTTGGCAATGCAGAAGATGGTGGAACATTCCCATGGGAAGAAATATACCCCATGGAAGTTTAATGATAAGGTGTGGTTATCGGCAGAGAACCTATGACTAAAACTACCATCTCAGAAACTCGCACTGAAAAGATATGGACCGTTCCCAATCAAAGAAGTCCTATCGCCTATCACATTTAAACTCCGACTACCGAAACAGTGGAAGATTCACCCCATGTTTCATGCTTCCGTCTTATCCACCTATAGCGAAACCGACGTGCACGGTCCGAATTTCCTCAAACCACCCCCAGACGTCATCGAAGAAGAAGAAGAGTATGAAGTTGACGCAATTCTCGCTCACAAGAAAACCAGCAAACATCGCCAATATTTAGTATCCTGGAAAGGGTACTCATCAGCTGACAGCGAATGGATCCCAGAAGACAATCTCCGAAACTCCGCTCGAATTCTAAGGGCATATAAGACGAAGCACACCCTTTGATGCTTTTCAACCCACCTCAGAACATCTAGTACACAGCAATGTCTTCTGCCTCCTACGTTAACACTTCCGACTCTGAAATCACCCTTGTCAACCATCCCTCGTTCATCACCCCAGTGCCCCTCTCTCATCAGTACGCCGTTGCAGACCCATCTGACCCATCCGACCCTAGCCAAGAAAATTATCATAATGTCATTGCCGACATCAAAAACACTTCCCTCATCATCTCTGCCCTCCTCTGTGAAGGGCATGCCATCGAAATTGACAACAGACTCCATTGTTCCCACAACCACGTCCCTCAGCTCGTCGTCAACCTTATCCGCACCACATCCCTCCTGGGCAGACTCGCTGCTGACATTCAGGATCATCATGTCCGCCAATGCCTTTACCACATCGAAAGATGCATTCAACACTATGGTGTGTTGTTGCTTCCTGATACTTTTAAGAGTGACGTTGAGGAAGTTATCCATATCATATCCAAACATCGAGCAGGCATTGCACGCCCTCCCTCTCTGCACCGCGTTGAGCGAATGCATACATCGCTTACCACCTCCTATTCAACACCTTATCCTCATGTCGATGCCCTTCATGGCCTACTATCTAGTGTCAAAGAAGCGTCCACCTTCATCATAAAGGACCTTCACTTATGGGTAGTGGGGAGCCCAACTGTGCAGAAAATGTTAGAAAGAATTGCTACCACCTCCCTTCCTTCCTATGCAGAGAAAACACACCCTGATTGGGTTAGTGATGCCACCCTCGCCACACAACTCACTCTGTTGAAAATTCACCCTCCTCTTGTCATTCCTTCAGAGGAAGAACTTGCCTCCACCACGCATATTCTGGAAGAAACCAACTTCGTGTGTATGGAGGAACATCCAGCAGCGCTCTACACTGCATTCACGACACTCATGAGGAGATAATCGCCAGAAGGGCAGTCCCCAATGTGTTTGACCTCCAAAAGGATCTTCCTACCGCTACTCTCATTGATCCTTCTGCCTCAGGGCAAGTCCCCATCGAAAACCTCAGTAGCACATCCCCTTCTTCGCCCAATGAACTCCTAGCCGCCGCCGAAGAAGCATCCCTACTGTTATCACCGCCTCCCTTTCAGGGACCACTACCAGATGATCGACCATCTCAAAACCGAAAACGCCGTCGCAGCATGGCATCTGGCAAGGGAAGAGTGCGATCTGCGAGTCCTAAACCACTTCCTATCCCATCCCCACTCTGTCAGTCTCATTCCAACAGCGACGAGAATATGAAGTGCCGCTTCTGTCATGAGTATGGTCATTGCCAGTCTACTTGCCCCCAGTACAAGTGCTGTATCTGCAAGAAGTTCCAGCCAGGACATCTTACACTATACTGCCCTCAGTTTCACGGAACTCCACCATTCACTCTTATGTACAAGGATGAAGGGTTCTACAAGGCGCTTCGCATCTGGGAGATGTATCTCGACTCCATCCACTCTACTATCCCTCGAGTCGATAAGAAGCAGAGAGAGGAGCTTAGATGCAGAGGTGTGGAAGAAGCCGGGTATATGATGCGTTGTACTGGCGGGGATGACAAAGATGACTTTGACTACTCCGATGACCCGATCTACTACCACAATCAGGATGACTAAGTCAGTGACTTTGTCCGTAAAACGGGGGTAATGTTACAGTCACTGTACGCCCCTCTATTTTCTCTTCTCTACTTACACTTGTCCCCTCTATGCTTACCTCATAATTTCCCTCTATATCACTTTCACCCACGGTCACTTGACCGTACATTCATATGTGACTCATTCTGACTCGGCTCCGCCTATGACATCATGTGTTCAACACGTTGTACGATAACTGCCTTCCTTTCTTGGTTACACAGACCATAGTTATCTTATGAAGCCTACCCTAAAGTCCCTTTGTACTTTAGTATATAAACACTTGTAGATACACTGTATTTCTCCATTCTAATCTTACTGGGTTTTATCTGGATTCTTCCTTCGCTAAGAACCCCCAATCCTTAGTCGTCTAAGATCGTATCTAAGCTTAGCACACCTAAGCCTTAGTCTAAAGTGAACTTACTTGCCTCGACTCAGCTAGTTCCATGTAACCCATACTCGGATCTATCTTCGTCGTTGTAGAACATATTCGACTCAGCCAGTCTAGTCCTCTCTGGCACTTGACTGTCTTCATCATTTACCTTGAACAGTGCTAGGCCTTTGTCTGGCTAGCATTATGAAACCACAACTCCTGATACTGCTTGTTTGCGGCAGTTGTGTTCAGAACTATCCCAGTTCATAACACCTTCTCAGTTACAATTCCTCTTCTCACATATTGTACTGGAGGGATATGCAGCTATGCCACTCTGGACAGAATTCCAACAAATGCTATCTATTGACCACATTCAAAGACTTGGTGATGAACACAACAGCTATGAATTTACACTGCAGATCATCAATGATTTGCTCTCTCATTCTGGAAGACATCTTGCTGACTTTGGTCTGCCATCTCCTCCCAGACATTCCATTGAGGTCTGCAATGAACAAACTTATCTGTGGAACAATTGCACAGCCTTTGAGGCCCAAAGCAATAACATGGGAAACCAACTAAATATGGAACAAAGGCGTATTCTTGAATGTGTTTTGGAAAGCATAATCCAATGCAGAAACAACTTCTTCTTCATTGAGGGACATCCAGGTCATGGTGTGATGGTCAAACATTCTGTGACCTTCAATAGTCATTTTCATGAAGTTTACACCAAACCCTGTCATGTCCAAAGCCATTTACACCAAACCCCATCATTTTTGAGGTTTCAGACCCTCGGACCCCCAGTTTCTGAGATTCCTGCACTTTGGAAACCTTTGCACTTGTCCTCCCCATGTCCAGTCCAGTTCTAGCTAACCCCACTGGTGAGTAGTCAATTATTTCGCACATTCTTATGCCTTGTGCACTGCTATTACATGTATTATCATAAGCTGCAGTACCTCATGGCTTTTTACATACAAATGTTGGCCAAAGTGGACTTGCCTAGTTTTGCCTATACCACTCCAGACTTTCATGTAGCAATACTTAAGGATGTAGTATATTCATATTCCATATGATTCTGTAGAAGGGGGATCACCCCAGATACTTGGTCCCTGTCTAACAAGCCATAGGCAGGCAATATTATCATCCATTCATTATCATTGTGCAAAACACTATCCCCATCATTATATTGACCCTCACTAGACATCTATAACAACTCCAAGCACTTGCACTCTTTTATTCCCCTCTCTGATGTTGCCAACCTGCAGACCTGAAATTCCCACACTTCGGACATCCCATATAGCCATCAGATTTGACCATAGAGCTTCAGACTTTTGTGTCCCATATAGTGCGCACTTTCTTTTACCTCAGTAGACAGCAGATCCCTCAGATCAAATGTACTTGTCCTACAAGTGTAGCAGCTAGGCAAGACTTTAACATATACTAGCATAGGTGGTAGTTCACTATCATACTAGCTAGATTGTAGTCTTTACAGTGGGAAGACTTTCTTGGTAAAAGCCCTATCATCAATACTCTGCTGTAAAGACTACAATCTAGCTAGTATGATAGCAAACTACCACCTAGACTAGTACATGTCAAAGTCTGCCTAGCTGCTATACCTGCAGAGCAAGAATGTTTGACCTGAGGGGTTGCCAGTGGATATACTCTGCTAAATGCTAATGTGTGATGCGTGATACTACTATAAGATGTTGCTGAAGGTAGTGGTAGTGATGCTGCAGATAGCGCTGTGAAAACCATAGATGCTGATGCTAATGCATGCTGAGTATAATGAATACCAATGATACCAATGATACCAATGGTACCAATAGAAGCACTAACAGTGAGTGAGGTGATAGCATTTTCTGATGACTATGATAGTATCATATGCTGAGGGACAGCAATGAGTGACGGTGAGATTATGAAGATAGTGATGATAGTGATGAGTATAGCATGACAGCAAAGACTGTTAAAGGACTTTAGAGATAATAGATTTCAAAGAAGATGTATTCAAATAGTGATAGCAGTAGTGGTATGGGCATCCCATCAAATGAGTGATATGATGTAAGAAAATAATATAAGTGACTTCTCCTACTGACATATGGTAGAAGGGGAGCGTCATATGGAGGAGAAGCCAGCAGTCCTTTATCATACATCATAAATATGTGGAATCAATAGGTGAGAATAGTAGCAAGTAAGCAAAACTTAGCCATAGTGATATGTAATAGTGCTGCATGTACTGCAGCATGTATTCTACATGTAATAAGGCTTGCTGTGGGATTAGCAGTGGTAGATGGGAATAAACTATGCACCAAATGGAACTAGTGGGCATGGCATGGGCATTTGATGGGCATCAGCTCATGGAACGTGGCTTGGCACTATGGTATGGAAACCTGGTAAGGGTGCAGTATCCTTGGTAACTGTATATATTGATAGCAGTAGGGTTAGGGGTGGTCGCACTATGCAGGATAGGGGCTAGACAATAATGGAAATGAACTTATGCAAGACCAGCACCAGCTGGACTGTCACACTGTGCACAACAATAGATTGTGCTGATTGTTGGAAGCAGTGCACTGAGTGCAACTGCATATGACCATGGGCACACAGCTCATCACATATTTGGCATCCCAGTGACTGACAACAATGTCAATCTACATAGTTCCATCCATCCTTACTCATCTTGAGCAGATCTCATTTGCTATGCAACCACTATCATTTGGGATGAGCTACCTGCAATCAATTGAGCTGTATGGGAAAGCATGGATGAGCTCTGTCACACAATCTGCAATAAACCACAGATTCCATTTGGAGGAACTACATTCATAGGACTGGGAGACTTTCAACAGGCAGGACCTATTGTCAGTGGAGCAGGAGAGACTGCAACATTGGCAGCATCTGTCAAATTGTCAGCACTATGGGAACACATATGAATATTGATGCTAAACACAGCAATTTGCAGCATTGGAGATCCTTGATTCACAGCATTTGTCAACCACATTAGAGAAGACTGCTCTGGAAATCGACAACATCTAGAACTCATAGTGGCCACCACAAACTTCGATGACATCATTGACTTCCTTTTTCCACAAAGTGTCATAGAAGATGCTGAGACCTGTCTTCAATGTGCATTTCTTTCCCCTCTCAATATCTACATCAATGAATTCAATGACAGAATTTTAGACAAACTGCCAGGCAATTTTCATAAGTACTGCAAACAGACATGAAGCACACACACCACTCACAACACAACACAGATTCTTACTTCAGTTCAGACAACCTGAAGGAAGCCAAACAGACTCCATTGAATGCTCCAGAACAGACTCCCAACTACCTTTCAATGCTAACCCATCCTGGAGTTTCTCCCCATCACTTGGATCTCAAACAGAACTGCATGTGCACCATTCAACAAAACCTCTCTGTAGAGAAAGGATTGGTAAGAAATGCATGAGTGTGTATAGTGGCCCTGCATCATTGTTTTATTGAAGTCCAACTCATCAATACATTCAAAAGCCACTGCATTCTGTTAGAGATGTGCTCGGAGGGTTAACAGATCATAAAGGGCTTTTGTTAATACTCAATATGTGAGAAATCCGAAGGGCTTTGGCCTCAGTTCGTGCACTGTGCCCCTTTCCCGAGTACTACCCTTTATTTCCGAGGGATAACCTTCGTCTGAGGGTCTGGGAGTGCTTGCGTAGCGGATCCAAAGGTTCGGAGGTATCGGATATGGTATGTCCGGTATATATCCGAAATGTGTGGGTGGAAGGAGTTCGTCCAGAGGGTATCCGGAGCATAAGGATAAGTGTGAGGTATAAGACTAGTAGCAGACGAGGTCCGTACTAGAAACTAACGGATATGGACTACCAAAGGTAGAGTCGGAAACATAGACTATAGGAATCAATCCTAAGTCTCGGAAGATACTTAGAGTTGGGACGGATGGGTTCGGATGAACGGAATGAGCAGAATCTAAGATGATATTCGAACTAAGGTTCTCTAGAGTTTTACATGTAGTTTATATACTGTATGTAGATAGTACGGACAATCAATGAATCCGGGACTGGAGGGCTATGCACAAAGTATAACGGAAGTCTATGTGGTAAATGCGCAGCGGATCAGCAAACGCAAGTCGGATATGAAGCACAGGTAACGGATCAGTAAGCAGGACAGGAATATACACAGCCGGGACACCGGTACAGGTAGATCACCGAAAGGGGATAGAAGCAAGGATGCAGTGGACTTAGAACACAAGAAGTTGTAGCGCATCGGATGAGTGATCTGGATCGGATCTGTGGTCCGGATAGCAGCAGGATCGATCGGATGTATGGAATATGACAGCTTTGGCCTCAGCTCATACACTGTGCTCCTTACACAAGTATTGCCCCTTAATTTTGGATGAAGTCCTAGGGAGAGTTCTGGTGAAGTCCGGATGTAGTCCAGACAAACTCTAGGGCAGGATAGCTCAATAGAGCTCCGAAGGACTTCTGGATGAGTGTGGGAATGCGCTGGAACTATTTTCAGATGATAGGGGATGATGACAAGACTATTTGGACAAAGTCCAGAATAGAACAAGTGAAGGATGTTACACAATAGGTTGAAGGATAGAATAGGACAGGACCATAGGACCATAGGAACAGGGGTCCAAAGGTCCAGAGGTATGGAGATCTGAAGGTACAGACATCCGAAGGTAGGAGTAGCAGAGTGTTGAATGAATGACAGATGGATGGACAGATGGATGGATAGATAGACAGACAGATGGATAGATGGACAGATGGATAGATGGACAGATGGACAGATGGATGGTATGACTACTATAGAGGAGTAGGTCCAGATGTGAAGTAGAGAGAGTATAGACTACTTCAGACAAAGTCCAAAGTAGAAACTAACAGAGGAAGACTACTGCAGGTAGAGTCAAAGGTGGAACGGAAGATGGACTACAATTGGATGAAGTCCGAAAGCAATTATATGACAGAGAGTCAAGGCTCCGGACTAGGGAGTACTCCCATAGTCCAGAGCTGGAGACTTATAAGGGCTGGAGCCCAAGTGAGAACAGAAACAGAGTTATATAGACAGCAGAATAAGTAAGAGTATAAGCAATGATCAGGCTGAGGTCTGCAGAAGTTGTATTACAAGTTTATATACTGTAGGTAGCATGCCAGAAGGTAAGTAAGCATAGTCCAAGGCTATGTCAGAAACATAATAGTAAGTACAGTAAAACATCAGGCTATGAACTTGGAAATATAACTTGTACAGAATAACTTATCGAGATGGAGGCAGAGATGACCAAGAGGCAAAGGCAGGGATGACTGAGAGTCAGTGGCACAGGCTAAAAGGGGTAATGTGCAGGTGCATGGGAATGGTTTTGGATATGAACATGGATTGGATATGGACATGGATCAGAACAGATATGGACATGGATTGGATATGGATTGGATATGGATCAGACAAGTGTATTGGATTGGATATGTGAACTGGATTGAGTGGGGATTGGATGGATGTGGATTTGAGCAGGATGTTATAGTGGAAGTGGAGTGTAGAATCTGGTATATGACACATTCCCTGCATTAACTTTGCATTCCATCTGAACTGTTTGTCTTGGACAGTAAATCAAAGACAGTTTCCCTAACGACCTGCATATGCAACTACATTTAATGGCTGTCAAGGATTAACATTGTCATGCACCATACTCAACCTTTGAATGGATCCATTTGCTCATGGTCAATTGTATACTGCCCTGTTGAGAGTGAGAATGAGAAGAGACACACTGTGTCTATTTGCAGAGACAAATGAGACACAGGACAGTGCAAATGTTGTATTTCCTGAGTTGCTATTATAAAATTGAACGAGTAGTACATATTATTGTGTTTACATGTAGCTGACTGAATGGGTGTCCTTGTTAATATTAATATACAAATGTTAAACATATATCTGCACCTGTACATTTCTATCATCCAGCCCCCCTTCTGAATCCTCACCTCCTTCTGTCCTGGTCGCTATATGCACAGGTTTGCACCATGTTAGCACTTGTTGATGTATGCTAGCTCTGCACTCAGCTCTAGGGGTTCTAAATGAATGGACCATTGGTGTGGCCAATGATGGTGATTATAGTGGCTGTGGTTGTCATTGTTCAGCTTGAGTTGGATTAGTGCAATCAGAGGGTGTGGTTTGATGTAAGTAGGGTTCCATGAGAATGTAGTTTGTTTGAGTATAGGCATTAAGTGGTGGACCTGATGTGAAATGTGAGTGATGAATGGGCTTGGATTTTGACCTCCAATTACCAATGATCTGACCAAATACCTCTCTGGTAAGATGAAACTGTTTGACTATGTAGCAGGCAGTTACAGTGGCATGGAACTGCATGTGGAATGTAAGTGATGAGTTGGCTCAAACTTTGACCTCAACTTCACCAATGACCAAGTCAAATGCCTCTCTGGTAAGATGGAACTGTTTGAGTATGCAGCAAATAGCATTATCAAGGCATGGACCTGCATGTGGAATGTGGGTGATGAATTGGCTTAAATTGACCTCCACTTCACCTGGATCAATGACCCAGTCAAATGCCTCTCTGGTAAGATGGAACTGTTTGGGTGTGTGATACTTATAAATATGGAACTTCTTAAGTATGCAATGTCAGTAAGATGGAACTGAGGTTCAATGCAAGTGATGGTGGTAGTTCAACCTGTAATGTTGTTGCCATGCAATTGAAGTTTGTCTGCAGTATATTATTATGTAAGCATGAATTATTTGCTTGGATTCCGCATCTGAATCAATTAGCTCAATATTTGATCAATGTCAGTATGCATCAGTAATGAGTGTCCCTAATGTCCATCAAACTTTATGGGAACAACCATGATGAGTACCCTGAGTTGCTACTGTCCTCTTACCCCTATTATTAGCCTTTGCCTTCCCTTGGCCCCTATCCATTATCTCATCATCAGCTTCATCTACATTGGCTTCATCTGCTGCTTCAATATTAGTATGAGTAACAGCTTTGGATGCTGACTCTTCTTCTGCAGGCTGGATAATAAGAGCCTGTTCAGGTAGCACTGATGAGAGCACTGAGAGCACTGATAAGGCTTGTGAAGCCTCATCTACTTTGCTATCTGATGACATATCAAGCACAAGCATAGCATGATCAATTTCCACTGAAAAGTCTTTGCCACTAGCAGGATTGAGGGTGGAAAACTTCACAGCATCAAAAATATAGTTGTCAATACTGGTAATGATGTTCTTGATGCATCTTGTGTCCCACTTGGTAATGAGCATCTTCTTATATTGAAAGAACAGGTCTTTATAATTAATCATTGATGATTTTCCCACTCCTGAGCCAGGAAACTCCGGGTCAGGTGAGAGGAGAAAGATTGTCTGGATCAAAACATATCAGCAGAGACATTTGATATAATATAATAATTACAATAGCAGCTGCCTATGCAATAGACCCTGGTGTGACTTGTTGAAAGTTCCACTTCTGAGCATTGGTCTTTGATCTGCCACAAGGCTCTTGATGAAGCAATGTGACACTATGCAATGAGGCTCTCAGAATCTAGATAGACCATAATAAGTACATTTTAAATACATGCCAGAATAATAAGTGTGATAATAGTGCACCTTAGCAAAAAGTATCCAATTGCCAAAAAGAGTCTTGAGGGACATATCTTCTTGTAGACCTGGGAACAGAAGTGGCAGAAAGATCTTATAGGCCTGGGTCTTGCTGGACACTCCAAGCATCTTCTGGATTTCAACAATACCAGCTCTGTCATAACTAGGTTTGGCAAAGTACTTTGCAGGAAGGTCAAATATGTCTCCTGCAACACCATGTAATTTCTTAATCTCATTAGAATGAACATCACCAATAAACTTATTGACCTATGATAATTAAAGCAGATATCAGAGACTATTAGTTGGAAAAAAATGAAACATATGACATACAAGGTCTTTGAAGTATACACTCTCCATGGCTTGATGGACATGTTCTGGGAAATGAGTAGAGTTCATCTAAAAAGGCCAACTCTTGAGTCAAAGCAGTCCTGTAATGGTTATGGCTATTGAAGGGCATAGGTGATCTGGGCACTTCTTGGTGAGAAGCTCACCATCTGGAAACATCTCCACTGTCATGCCATATTTATGAGCACACAGCAATATAGTCTGCTCATGAGCAGCAAGTTCATTAGGTGCTTCTATGCACTGTTCCCATTTTGGCTTCTCAGTGAGAAGAACTTTGTTGTTCTCCTTAAGGGCACAATTTTCTTTGTACAGATGCTGAACTTCAAGCTGCAATACTTTGAGAGCCTAGAGTATATTGAGTTGGATGTTACCATCATTAAGACAATAATTAGTTTTTATACACCTCCATAAATTCTCTTTTGGAGGTGTTATGGCAGTCAAACTTGCTATAGGCTTGCATGACCCTATTATTATATAGGTATCAAGCCAAAAGCATTTCCTAACATTATCCATACCCCTTAACTTCTCTGTCCCTTGCTGAGCTTATTTACCATATGCGACCCCTATCTCCAGCTCCATTCTGAGCTCTGGCAGCCTCATTGCTGTGTAGCAGCCACCCTACAGCAACTTTCTCATACTGCACACAGCTCCAGCAACTTGCCAAGACCCATTAGGCAATCTAAAAGCTCAAGAATTCCATTCTGTCCTATGTCCACCTAGCCTTGCCAGTATATAAATTTCCTTGCCTTATGTTTTGTAACATGAAGTACATCCTTATTACATGTCTGCTGCATGTCTATCCTATGCCTTCTGTCTCTATAGCTATTCCTTAGGTATATAATTTCCTACCTACTGAGACTCATACTTTATTCCCCGTCTACTGTACACTTAGTTAGAGAAGTCACTATTACCTTTTGGTATAGTTTTCAATTATTATATGAAATACTGTCTTTATCAAAAAATCATAATAAATTCTTATCCCACTGCATGCAATACCTTTGCTGCTCTACTACTGCTTAGTAATATTTTCACACACCATGCACAGCTTTGGCAACTATCACACTACCTTTGGAAACCATCTTGGTACCTTCAGCAACTTCATTGCTATCATTGGCCCCTATCTTGCTATCTTCAGCAACCATCTTGGATGACAGATTAGGCAATTCAGACTATATCCAACTAGCATCCCCCTTTAGGGTCAAACATTCTTGCACAGAGAGTGAAGTAGCTAGGCAAGGCTAAGACCTCAACAATATTTTGGATAGACATTCTGATTAGTGTCTAGCCATTGTTGAATTGCATCAGCATTGGGCCTTAGAATAGAGGCTTGTTCAATACCAGCCTCATCAAAGTCATTGTCCAAGTTACTGTACAACACCTGTGCTGAGAGATGAGACATCATTCTACTAGATGTTCAGTGGCAAGGTATCAGCAAAGGAGAAAACACTCCAACACACTTTATATATGATTTGACACACTGCCTACTTCTGAATGAAGCCCACTAATAGGTGCAACTCCAAATCTTTTTATGTCTTCAGGAGTAACAATGGTGGTCTGGTGTAGCGACCATATTGCTGCTGGGCTTGTGTCCTAGCTATTCCACACTTATCTCAAGTCATAAGCCAAGGGAGCTGAACACCAAGTGGCATTCGCACTGGCCATCCAAACTGCGTCGTCCATCCATGTCCATCCTAAGTCCATCTAGCTCCATTTGGTGCATATTATTTAGTAACTGTTGAAACTGATCCCACAGCAAGTGCTATTACATGCACATCTCGTGCTGCAGTACTCAGCAGTGTTATTACATATTCTGCCTATTTTGCCTCACGCTCTCACTACTATACTTGCCTACCCATCCTGGTCACTCATGCATCATGTTAAAAAGCCCCTCGAATATTTTTTGTACTTCACTTCATCTGTCTGTGGTAGCTGTAGAAGTCACTTGTAGTATTGATCATTTGTTCCATGCAATCCATCTTTGTTTTTGCCTTAACTTTCAACTGACTGGCACTTAGTACCACTATAAGTTACCACAGAAATACTATGAGCTAAGCTCTTGTTCTTTTAACTTTGACTTTCAATCATGAAGTCTCAGACCACTACTGGTGATTCTTGCCATTGCTGCTATTTTTGATTGTTACTGTGGACTAGCATTTGTCTTCAGTAGTTTGCCAATATCACTGTTTCAGTATCACTTATGAGCGCTCTTGCCATCACATTCTTGTTCTCAAATCATTTTGTTCTGCCATAGTACTGCTGACAGTGGCAACCTTTGGAGTAGTTTCCTTACTCTAGCGCTTAGTCTTACTGCGTTCTCTTACTAACTAACTAAAGGAAATTGCTTCTATTGCAGTCCTCTCAGGTCGAACTGTATACTTGCACCTTCAGTAGGATAAATAGCTGTGTCTGTCTATAGGCCAGTTGTTATTTCCTTGTTTCACTGGTGTTGTAGGTAATAGCAGTAAACTGCTGTGGGCATGTAAATGAGGGTGTGACTGAAGGCCACATGTTGATAGATAGTGTTTCCCTTGCAAGATATAAACTTTAAAATAGTGAACCTTACATGCACATCAGCAGGGTTCATTACAAACCAGTTAATTGCCTGATTGCTAGCTCAGACCCATGAGTAATTAAGAATGATAGACTCTTCAGCTCATGGAAGGTCAGGTTGATAATGCAGTTGCTGTAGGTCAAGAATCAAATCATTGCATGTCATGCATCATAACAACCTGGATTTACCATCAGTCTCTTAGATGAAGGGCCCTAGTGTATTTTCAGCATTGGAAGGACATGTCCAATGACTACAAAAGGGTCTGTATAAGTAGTCAATTAAATGCATGTGAAGATGGATGTGTTACTTACCAGGCAGCTGGTGCTGATGAATGCTAATAGGAGATTTTGGGTGTTCTTAGAAGAGGACTAACCATTGATGGTGAGAATTCAGGAGGAGGCATTTCAGTAATATATATAAAGTCTTGAAGGTGTTCATGGAATGACACAGAGGGAGGTCAGTAGTAAGGAAAATAATGTACATCTTGAGTCCTTGGAAAATGTGTGCATCTGGAAGCAGCAAGGATAATGTACTTCACTGGGACCCATGAAATATAGCCAGCAGTAAAGATAGAATGGTGGTGATGTGTGGCATCAAACATGTACAAGATGCCCTGCCTCAAGATACAGTGCATTCACACAAAGGAACATGTCAGTGTTGACAGTGTTGATGACAAGGTAATTGTGGCTACCATCCAGTACCAGAAAAGCTCCATGTATGATTGACCTTACTGAGAAAAACTCAGCCTGTGCCTGGAGTCTCACTTGAATATGAAAGATGTTGAGATGCTTATTCTTGTGAATGTACACACCAGTGGGATCATCAAATGGGTGAATAAGGGCAAGGGAGAGGACTGTATTCCCCACTGCACATTCAAAAACAAAGAGCAGGCAACCAAATATAATCTTACTGGTTGTCTGGATGAATACACAGTCAAAACATGGAGTACCAAAGAACTTCAGATTGCAACAAAGGTAGTCAGTATGCTGGCACCAATATACCAGTGACTCATAGTTGACTTTCAAGAAATGGCATTTGGTAATCTGTCCTTCTGTGTCAGTATAGAAAAACACAGAGCTGAACTGAATGACAATCAAACCTTATCATTTGGTTTGAGTTCAACTTGCTTTCTGCCTGGTAGAGGGATTTGAATGGCTAGTAGAAAGTTAGTCAAAAACACATTGAGCTTGACACAAAAGTTGGAAAATGTACTATCAGCTTTGTGAGTGTTCTCAACAGACTCAAAGGTTTGTGTAGCTTGTCTCAATCCAAGCTTTACATGAGGTGAGTCATTTGAAACAACCAAATCATCCACCACATAATCATTTTCATCTAATGCATCACCGACATCTCACAACTGATACTCATCAAAGTCAGATATGTTCCAGTAGATGCTCTCAGCAACCACCTGACAGTGATTGATGCAAAGAATCTGTAGCATGAGTATAAGATAAATGAGTCAATGATATTTATAAGAAGATGTGTTACCTGTGGTTGTTACAATCATATGTGCCCTTATTCATTTCTTTGTCCTTATGCTATATTTCTCTTTTGTACCAATTCACTCACAGTTTGCTTATGCTATCATTTCCTTTCATGTTCAACACATCATACAATATGTGCCTTCCTTACTTGGATATGCACTTGTATTCTCATGTTTACTCTCTTATGCCCTTCTTTGGTAGTCTTAGTCTGTGCACACATTTTAGCCTATTTAAGCACAGTGTATTACACCTGTATTCCTTACTTTAATCTTACTGGGTTTTACCTGGGTATTCCTTCACTAAGGCCTCTCAACCTTAGTCATCTGAGTTTGTCTCTAAGTCTTTGCACTTCATCAACTTACTCTTGATCTTGTGCTTGACTCAGCCAAGTCTTGTATGACAAACCTTTGCTCTTGTGCAGAGGTTAGAATCTCAAGTGTGTCAATAGTTCTCTTTTGAGCTTTGCTTGTTAGAACTATCCCAGTTCATAACAGTGGTGTGATGTGACAGTCAAACATTCTGTGACCTGTTAGTAGCCTTTTCTATGAAGTATGTCCTAACCCCATCATTTCTGATGCTTTGGACCTACGGACCTGCAGTTTCCAAAATTCCTGTGCTTCAGATACCTTCACACTCATCCTTCCTATGTCCAGTCCAGTCCTAGCTAACCCCACTGGTGAGTAGTCATTTATTTTGCACATTTTTATGCCTCATGCACTGTTATTACATGTATTATCATAAGCTGCAGCACCTCATGGCTTTTTACATACAAATGTCAGCTGAAGCAGACTCACCTAGTTTCTCCTATACTACTCTGGACGTTCATGTAGCAATACTTAAGGACATAATATATTCATATTCTAGCACCATCTCATAGAAGGGGGATCACTCCAGATACTTGGTCCCTATCTAACAAGCCATAGGCAGGCAATACTATAGTCATTCATTATCATTGCATGAAACTCATTCCCAATCATTATATCAACCCTCTCTAAACATATCCAATGACCCCAAGTACTTGCACTCTCTTACTGCTCTCCCTGCCATTACCAACCTGTGGACCTGAAATTCCCATGCTTCAGACATCATGTAGAATCATTGGACTCGACTGTAGAGCTTTGGACCTTTGTGTCCATTATAGTATGCACTTTCCTTTACTTCAGGAAACAGTAGATCCCTTTAGGGTTAAACATTCTTGCTTGCAAGTGTAGCAGCATAGGCAGAACACTCAACTCATATACTAACCTAGGTGGTAGTTCCCTACTGCTCAGGTTAGATTGACTTGTTTCAGTGACAGCAACCCATGCATCTTCTAATTGGGCTTCATATTGTAATTATGTGTTGCTACTTTAGCTCCAATGTTGTCAAAGATATGCACACTCATGTGCAATTTGGGGAAGTTCCAGTTCTTATTGCTCTTGTCAGCTATCTTGGATATATATTGCTTTATATTAAAAAGTCTCATCAATGAACAATTTTCAAGGAAAAGTCAACAAAACACACCTGTAGATAGGTCAAGAACACTTGCACTGCATGCTGACCTGTACAGATAGTATCCATTGTGTGAACCTCAAGAGCTGTGTACATATCAACTTCAAGAAAGAGCTGGATGCAGCACATTAAGAGATAGTCAAGTAGACACTCATCCTTAGTCAAAATGGCATGTGCAGCATAGATCACCATCTAAGAGAATAATCATCAGACTCAACTTGCTACTAAAAAATCTATGAATCTAGAAAATGTACCTTAGAAATGTCTTCATACACACTACCATCAGTAAACGAAATGCTCATGACTTGTGTTGGATGCTTTAGATTTTGCCATCAGGGAAATCCCTCATAACTGATCTTAAAATCAAAAAGATTCAATTAAATTGTGAATCATGGACTTACTTGCTGTCCATCTGGGCTACACTTGCTCTTCCAAGATTAGAGATTATCTTTTGTAGTTTGGCCTACAGATGATCATGGTACAGGCTGCCATTGAAATGGAGCCTATCCCATGACAGTGTACTATGTACATAAGTGAGTGCAACAATCCAAAAAGCATTCTAACAATATGGTTATGTCAGTAATAGAACATTAGTAGTGAGAATAACCTGGACATCACAAAGTCTGTATTGTTTGAGTGTGTCATCTCTTTCTTCAGCAGTCCCCTTGTCCTGTGTGGCCTGCAAGATATTCTGTGACTGAGTAGATGTTCAACAAATATATGTCTTCAGAGTATCTAAAAGCTTGAATGAGGCAAACTGGGCATGGCCACAGGGATTTGATCTCTTGAGTCAGTGACATAACACATCTAACAATACATAGGCAAGTAATTTATCAGTAATACACATGAGCCCTAATTTGAACCAAATACACTCACTGTTCTTCATAATTGGCCAATAAAATTAATATGAAAGGAAAAAATCAGCATTGGATGTTATCAAGGCATTCAAACCATTGGCCTGTGCTAGATTTTGAAGTTAGCAGAGCGAGAATCTTCACAAATGCCTCATGCCAGACAGCATTCTTGAAGTTAACCCAGTTTGGCTTGCTGGCATGGTCCTTCTCTTTCTTCACCTAGAACTACAGTCAGTGCTAACTGCTATTAACTAATAACACATTCCATACAATTGGCAACCATCCAACAACATAGCCACCACCTATACCTTAACCATTGCAAATATTAGTGGGCAGATTTGCAAGATGTGCAATGACAGGATAACCTCTTGCAGTACTGAATGAAGATAACTTGGTCTTGTCAGCATACAGAATAAAGGCTAGGGGCTTCACACCCTCTGGTAGCTGAGACTATGGGGTAAAACAACCAAATAAGGATCTAAGTTGCTACAGTAGTATTACATACTTAAATGTTTCAAAAATCTTCTGCAGTGTAAGGCTTGTCTACAAAATTCACAAATGTCTTGTCATCAAACTTTAAGAAGTGCTGCACATCAAATACCATGTGTGGAAAGACTTGAGGATAATGAAGGAGATCACTAGCTGTCATGAATTCCACATACAAATCATTATTCTTTCCTCAATTTCCCTCAAGCATCTAAACCCAGCACTAAGACAAACCCTAACCTTACTAAAATTCCTACATCTGCTTTTATAGTTGAACTTCCTGATGAAGATGAAGAGATATTCTATGATGCTATCAGATAAGATATGATAAGATAGTATCATGTGATTAATCTCAGAATTTTCTAGAATATGATGTCATCAACAATGTCACAACATCACATCATACAATTCTCATTTCTATTTTCTGATTGGCTAGTAGTTTCAGACTCAGTTTGTATCTCAGTTTCAATATGCCTATATAGTTAGCTAATTTCATCATAGTAGTTCTTCAGTTCAAACCTCTTGTATCTACACCTAGTAGCAACCAGATGTCACTGCTCTTCTCCTCTCTTGTGAAAACTCTTAGCTTGAGTCCTAGCCTCTGTCCTTATTTTAAGTGATTTAAGGGGTTGTGATACTAGTAGCCCACTCCCAGAGATTCCAATAGTGAAGATCAAACTCTCATATGGTACCACCATATAGCACTGAAATCAAATCTTTACTAAACTGAATTTAAGAATTATCAGTAACAAAACACCAAAAAGAAATAAACAAAACAACCCCTGTAATCCAATGTGAAGCAGTTTCCCACCTGTCACAAATGTCCTTGTGGTTCTGAAATATGAACTTCTCCTGTTGAGAAATGCACTGGTTGCAAAGTCCTATGAGCTGATCAGTCTGCTCATTGTTCAAACAAGCCTCCAAGGCAAGTTCAGCAAGTTTAAACTCTAGTTATGATTTGAATGGAGCCCATGGGTGCTTGTTAGGTGGTATAGAGGATGCCAATGGCATTGGATGGCATTTGAAATTATTAAAAGCATGGACCTCAGGTGGGATCCCACTGCTTGGATGATACTCACACATAATGTCATCAAGCTGAAACATGCATTCAGCATGTTCAGGGACATCATTGTCAGCAAACAAATCTTTTTAACAGTAGGTTTGAATTATGAATGTATTTATATTATAACAACTCACTGATGTGTCCTATGTCATCCATCTCATTCCAAGTTCATGAGATGTCATGCTGTTCTGTTTTGATGTAAGAATTGTAAGAAATATACCAAGGAATACTGTAACTTACATGTCTTTCCCATGGCTTTATCAGCATGACATTCACCCATTACATGTTGTCTCATTGGATTTGAGGGACCTGTAAGTCAATTTGGATAGTAAAACTCAGACCAATAGACTAAACTACAGATGAATTGAACTTGTGCATACCTGCTGCTGCATCTAAGTCTTCTCTTCAAATGGATTTTGCAATGAGTTCATTTTGACACTGTTTCTCCACCTTCTTCTCACAGGCTTTGCAATGAGTGGTCCACCCATACAGTTTGAGGTCCTGTTGGCACAGATTACAGAATTTTGTCCTTTCAGGGCCCATGTTGTCAATAGATACAGGATATATACATATAGGAATAATTTAAATGGAAACAAAAGAGGAAATTGCTTCAGAATACAGTGATGGCTGGTAACAGAGGAATTGAAGAACATTGTACATGTATTGTAATACATTTAAACCCCACCATCAAGCTTACATGAAGATTGTAAACATCATTGTAACATAATATCAACTGTTCCTGATTACAATCATTTTAAGAAATTTGTGACACATGGGCTAGGACCCCAGAACCATGAAACCATGGGAGCCACTGAATGCAAGAATAATGCACATTCACACATCACAATATGCCTCCCTAAGCTATTTTGTCCAATCTAAATGCATTCCTGTTCTTCATCATATACAAGGACTTTCTATCAAACAAAGCTGTGAGGTTCTTAGCATATGAAAATCCCTTGTATACAAACTATACAGCTCTACAACAAACTTGCTGATGTTACCAACTCAAATTCACGCAAACTAGGCCATTGGCAGTCTCAATTATGAGGATATCAAGTCCCATTGCTATTTACACAGTTCAGTCTTCCTAGATGAACTTCAGAGTCAGCTGCTTTTATGCAGACACATGAAGATTTCATTATCCACCCACTTTCAAACTCTATGATGTCTCAGCACCACATGTAAAAAAGTATCTCAGTATGCCCTAAAGCAAAACAAGGAGAAACATGCTGCATTCATGAATAGGTCTGCTGAGATTGCCCCTGATCCAGAGGTGTTGATGTTTGGAGACAAGGCTGTGAAGAATAAGCACACACTAGATTGACAGATAGGATACTCAGTATGTGGAACTTGTTGTGTTCAATCTAAACCCTTTGTTTGAGGAACACAATTGTCGATCACCTGTGACTCCCACATATTGCCTCTAATTAGATGTGATTACTATAGATAGAGCTAGCATATCTAAAATGACAGAGTTCTAGCATTTCCAAGCCTCCTTCAATAACTCTTGGATAAAGGGTCACTTATAATAATAACAAGCAACTGTGGCCCTGGGTAAGCCAGTGTGAGACATTGGTGCTAACATAGGTAATGTTCCTGGCATTGGTTGTCATGTGCCTGCCATGTGAGCCTTTGTGCTCACTGTCATACACAATGAGCTCAATAAATCAAATATATCAGAGGCACAATTTTATACATTGGTGGTGCTGCAAAGACTACAATCTAGCTGGAGTGATAGTGAACTACCTCTCCTGCTAGTATATGTTGAAGGCTTGCCTAGCTGTTACACTTGTAAGATAAGAGTGTTCGACCCAAGGGGTTGCCAGTCAGTATATAATGCCAACTACTGCTGTGAGATGCATGATACTATGTTTAGATGATGCTGAAGGTAGCAGTAGCATTCCTGCTGATAGCACTGTGAAGGGTGCTAATGCCAATGCCAATGTGTGCTAAGGATGACAAGTACCAATGATGCCAGTGATTCTGATGGTACTGAAAGTAGCACTAGTGATAAGCAGGATGATAGTGTGTACTGATGACTATGATAGTGATATATGCTGAGGGGCAGTGAAGCTTAAGTGATGAGCAACAGTGAGATTACAATGATAGCAATGATAGCAATGTGTATAGCAGTGTGTATAGTGGGGCAGCAGAGACCATCAAATATTCAGAGATAATGGATTTCAAAGAAGATATATTTAAATAGCGGTTGCAGTAGTGGTATGGTAATCCTGTCTAATGAGCGATATGATGTATAATATAAAGAATGTATACCTCAGCATGCTGTAAAGACTACAATCTAGCTAGTATGATAGCAAACTATCACCTATGCTAGTATATGTCAAAGTCTACCTAGCTGCTATACTTGCAAGGCAAGAATGTTCAACCCAAGGGGTTGCTAGTGAATATACTTTGTCAAGCGCTAATGTGTGATGCATGATACTGCTATAAAATGTTGCCAAAGGTAGCAGTAGCATTGCTGCTGAAAGCGCTGCAAAAACTGTGGATGCTGATGCTAAGCATGCTAAGTAGGATAGATACTGATGATGCTGATGATACTGATAGTACTGTGAGAAGCACTAATGATGAGCGGTGTGATAGTGAGTATTGATGACTATGATAGCACTGTATGCCGAGGGATAGCAATGAGCAACGGCATGATAACAGTGATACCAATGCTTTAGCAATGGTAGCATCGATAGTGACAGGCAGGGTGATGATAGCATCAAGGGCTCCAAGTATAGCAGGACAGCAAAGACCATTGAAGAATTCAGAGATAATATGTTTTCAAAGAAGATGTATTGGTATAGCGATAGTGGTAGTGGTATGGTAATCCCATCAAATGAGTGATATGATGTAAGAAATAATAATGAGTGACTTCTCCTACCACTGTACAGTAGTAGGGGAGTGTAGAATGGAGGAGAAGTCAGCAGTCTTTTATCATACATCCTAAGTATGTGGAATCGATAGGCAAGAGTAGTAGCAAGTATGTGAGACTTAGCTGTAGTAATTGTTACGACTGGGATGGGCTCGTTGAGTGACAGCTCAAAAGAGAGCAGCGGTTGCTAATGGAGTAGCGCTTTAAGTACAGACAACTGAGACAGGTTCATGCTTGAAGCAAGACGAAACTGGCTAAGTCGAATATAATCGTGTTCGGCTAAGACTTAGGAGTGTTAAGACTTAGAAAGACGACTTCACAATGACGACTAGAGTTGAGAGACTCTAGCGAAGGATGTTCCAGGTAAAACCCAGTAAGATTTAAGTGAGGAATCTCTAAGTACAGGAAGGCCTTTAAATACTAAAGTACATATGGACTTTAGGGCAGGTCTGAGATAGATATAAACGGTAGATGGCCATGTAATGTATACATCAACGTGAGTCAGCAGAAGACAATAGAACGTTGTGGAATGTATGAGTCAATGGAATGTTATAGAATGGTGACATCAACAGAACAAGATAGAGCATGATAGAACAAAGCGTGAATGTACAGTCAAGTGACTGTGGGAGAAGTATCAAGGTCATATGACCGTGTAAGAGTACAACCAATAAGGTAATAATGATGTAAGCAGGAAAGAAATGAATAGGGGTGTACAATGATTGTAACAGTAATATGTAATAGTGCTGCATGTGCTGTGGCACACGTTCTACATGTAATAAAGCTTGCCATGGGATTAGCAGCAGTAGATGGGAATATACTATGCACCAAATGGAACTAGTTGGCATGGCATGGGCATTTAATGGGCATCAGCTCATGGAACGTGGCTTGGTACTGCAGTATGGTAGTCCAGCAAGGATGTGGTATCCTCAGTGTGCCAGTTAAACTCGCTATAGGCTTGTATGACCCTATTTCATATAGGTATCAAGCCCAAAGTATTTTCCTATCATTATCCATACCCCTCAGCCTCTCCGGCTCCATTCTGAGCTCCAGCAGCCTCACTGCAGCTTAGCAGCCACCCTATGGCAACTTTCCTGCGCCATGCGCAGCTCCCATGACTTACCAAGACCCATTAGACAACCTAAAGGCTCAAGAATTCTGTTCCGTCCTATGTCCACCTAGCTGTGCCAGTATGTAAATTTCCTTGCCTCAAGTTTTGTAACATGTAGCACACCCTTATTACATGTCTACTGTGTGGTTTTCCTATCCCTTCTGTCTCCATTGCTATTACTTAGGTATATAAATTCCTACCTACCGAAACTAATACTTCACTACCCTTCTACTGTATACTCAGTAGGAGAAGTCACTATTACCTTTTGGTATAGTTATCAATCCTTATCTGAAATACAATCATTATCCAAAAATCATAATAAATTTTTATCCCACTGCACGCAATACCTTTGCTATACTGCTCTACTGCTGCTTAGTAATATTTTCCCATGCCACACGCACCTTCAGTTCTATCATGCTATCCTCAGAAACCATCTTGGCAACTTTCTCACTATCATCGGCCCCTATCACACTATTTTAGGCAACTTGGACTATATCCAACTAGCATCCCCCTCAGGTCAAATGTTCTTGCCTTGCAAGTATAGCAGCTAGGTAGACACTTGACATATACTAGCTTAGGTGGTAGTCCGCTATCAGGATAGCTAGATTGTAATCTTTATATTGGTAATTGTATATATTGATAGCATTAGGGTTAGGGGTGGTTGTGCTATATGGTATAGGGGCTAGACAACAATGGAAATAGACCTATGCAAGGCCAGTGTTATGAACTGGGGTAGTTCTGAACATGACTGCCTCACAAGAGAGGTATCGGGAGTCATGGGTTCGTAGTACTAGCCGGACGAAGGCCTAGCACAGTTTAAGGTAAGCGATGAAGACAGACAAGTCAGAGAGAGGACTAGGCTGGCTGAGTCGAATATGTTCTACAACAATGAAGTTAGTTCCGAGTGTGGTTACACAGAACTAGCTAAGTCAAGGCAAGTAAGTTCACTTTAGACTAAGACTTAGGTGTGCTAAGCTTAGATACAGTCTTAGACGACTAAGGATTGGAGGTCCTTAGCGAAGGAAAGATCCAGGTAAAACCCAGTAAGATTAGAATGCAGAACATACAATGTATCTATGAGTGTTTATATACTAAAGTGGAGAGAGACTTCAGGGTAGGCTCATCAGATATACATGGGCTGTGTAACCAGGAAAGGAAGGCAGCTAAAGTACAACATGTTGAATGTATAGTCATGTGAGGCTGAGTCATAATGAGTCACGTATGAATGTACGATCAAGTGATCATGGGTGAAAATGATATACAAGGAAAAGATGAGGTAAGCATGAAGAAAGGTAAGCGTAAGAGAACAAAAGATAAGGGGTATACAGTAATTGTAACATTACCCCCGTTTTACAGACAAAGTCACCGACTTTAGTCATCTTGATTATGGTAGTAGATAGGGTTGTCAGAGAATTCGAAGTTGTCCTTGCTATCATCATCCCCTCTGGTACGACACATCATGTACGCCGCCTCTTCAGCACCCCTTCGTCTAAGCTCATCCCTCTGCTTCTTATCAACCAGTGGGATGGTGGAATGGATGGAGTCAAGGTAGGTCTCCCAAATGTGAAGTGCGGCGTAAAACCCATCGTCCTTGTACGTAAGAGTGAATAGTGGGGTTCCATGAAACTGAGGACAATACAATGTAAGATGTCCAGGTTGAAACTTTTTGCAGATACGGCATTTATACTGCGGGCAGGTAGACTGGCAGTGGCCATATTCATGACAAATCCAGCACTTCATATTTTTGTTGCAGTTGGAATAAGACTGACGAAGTGGGGAAGGGACAGGAATTGGTTGAGGACTAGCAGATCTCACTCTGTTCTTGCCTGATGCCACGCTGTGATGATGTTTTTGGTATCGAGAAGGTCGGTCATTGGGAAGAGATCCCTGAAAAGGGGGTGGTGAGAGCAGTGTAGCGTGAGATTTGGCGGCTGCAATCAATTCCTCAGGTGGAGATGGGGAGGTACGACCAAAGTTTCTACTGGGACTTGTCCTGATGCAGCAGGGTCAGTAAGAGTGGTGGTGGGGAGATCCTTATGAATATCCAACACGTCCGTGACAACCCTGGCAGCAACTATTTCCTCGTGGGTATCGGTGAATGCAGTATATAATGCTGCGGGGTGCTCCTCAGTGCAAACAAAATTGGTTTCTTTGAGGATGTGGGTAGTGGATGTGAGTTCTTCTTCAGAAGGGATTGTCATGGGGGGGTGGATCTTTAACAGCATAAGTTGTGCTGCTAAGGTGGCGTCGCGAACCCAATCTGGGTGTGTCTTTTCAGCATATGACAGAAGAGTGGTAGTAGCTATTCTTTCTAATGTTTTCTGCGTGGTAGGATGTCCTGCTATGCGAAGATGAAGGTCTTTTACTATGAAGGTGGACACCTCCTCTTGACGTTTGGATATGATGTGAATAACTTCTTCAACATCGCTCTTAAAATCATCAGGGAGCAACAATACACCATAATGTTGAATGCATCTTTCGATGTGGTGAAGGCATTGCTGGATGTGATTATCCTTAATGTCGGCAGTGATTCTGCCCAAGAGGGAGGTGGTGCAGATAAGGTTAACGACGAGCTGTGGGACATGGTTGTGTGTTCTGTGGAGTTTATTGTTGAGTTTGATAGCGTGCCCTTCGCAGAGGAGGGTGGAGATGATGAGGGAAGTATTTTGGATATCATTGATGACATTATGGTAGCTTTCCTGTGTGGGGTCTTCAAGATCCGTGATGGCGTATTGGCAGGTCAGAGGAATGGGAGTGATGAAGGACGGGTGATCAAAGGTGACTTCAGCAGAGTTGGAGGAGGAGTTAGTTGCATAGGAGGTGGAAGACATAATCAGGTAATTTGCTGAGGACTAGAATTCCTGAGGTGGATAAGGGAGGTTACAGGGCATGTCGTGTCTTATATGCCTTTAGAATTTGAGCGGAGTTTTGGAGATTGTCTTCTGGGATCCATTTGTTATCAGCTGATGAATATCCTTTCCAGGATACTAAGTATCATCAGCGTTTGCCGGTTCCTTTATGTGCGAGGATCGCGTCAACTTCATACTCTTCTTCTTCTTCGATGACGTCCAGGGGCAGTTCTAGGAAGTTCGGACCGTGTACATCGGTTTCACTATAGGATGATAAGACAGAAGCATGGAATACGGGGTGAATCTTCCATTGTTTCGGTAGGCGAAGTTTAAATGTGATAGGGGAAAGGACCTCTTCAACCAGGAACGGTCCGTATCTCTTTGGTGTGAGCTTCTGAGATGGCAGTTTTAATCAGAGGTTTTCTGCAGATAACCACACCTTATTGCCAATTTTCCACGGAGTATATTTCTTCCCGTGAGATCATTCTGCCATCTTCTGCATTGCCAGATTATGGCACGCAATCGCTTCTTCTCTTATCTTCTGCAGGGAGCGTACTCGTTCTTCTGCAGAGGGAACTGGGGAGTCAGGAATAAGATGAGGGATGGCTCGTGGTTCATACCCCATCATAAGAAAGAAGGGAGATGCATTTCGGGTGTCGTGTTTCCGGTGGTTATGAATAAATTCAGCGATGGGGAGGTGCTCTACCCATTCATCGGGGTTATTTCGGCAGTAAATGCATAGGTATGTTTCAAGCTCTTGGTTGACTCTTTCAGTCTGACCATTAGTCTGTGGGTGATATGTGGTGGATGGTGTGATCTGATAATCAAGAAGTCAGGCAAGTTCTTTAGAGAATCTGGATAAAAATTGCGGACCATGGTCTGAAATGGCTTTATCATGGAGACCAAAATGGCGGTAGACATGTTTTAGGAATAGCTTTGCTACACCTTCGGAGGTAATAGTTTTCAAACAGGGGATGAGAATTACCCCCTTCATAAGCCCATGGTCGACCATGACCATGACGCTATCAAAGCCATTGCTAATGGGAAGGTCGGTGATAAGATCAACAGAAGTCTGGGAGAAAGGGCGAGTGGCAGAGGAGGAGATGGGAGAAAGGGGCAGCCGAATGGGATGAGTGTCAGCCTTCACTTGCTGACAGAGGGTGCAACCTTCGACATATTTATGGATGTAGACTCCCATAGAGGGCCACCAGGCTTCATGCTTAATGAGCTCTTTGGTCTTAAAACGGCCAGGATGTCCCGCAGAGGGGTGGTCGTGATGGTGTGAGAGGAAGGTGGTGCAATGAGCGGGAGGAATGTAGGCATGATCGCAGAAATATAGGATACCGTTGTCAATTTTCCAATCCGAAAGAGCAGATTTCATAGGAGGAAGGCATATGCCATCTAGGGCGTTTGACGCTGTTTTGAAAAGTGGATCATCAAGAGGGTCAGAAGAGCCCAGTATGTCAAGTAAATCTGTATCGAGGAGTCGGACAAAAAGGGAATCAGGAAGAAGAACGGTATCTTCATTATCATGACTGCCAGTATCATGATCAGGGCGATGGGAGAGGGCATCAGGAGTGGCTAGCTTGGTCCCAGCAACGTGGTGCAATTCAAGGTCGAAAGTAGAAAGGATGAGTTGCCAGCGAGCTTGGCGTCGAGTTAGTTTCTGTGCTGTCCTAAAGTACAGCAGGTTCTTGTGGTCGGTAAAAACAATAATGGGATGAGGGTTTCCTTCGAGGTAGTGACACCATTCAGTAAGGGCACGAATAACTGCGAGTAACTCCCTATCAAAAATTTGATAATTTTGTTTGGCATGGTTAAGGGATTGCGACAGATAGGCACAGGGGTGATAAACCCCATTTTTGTCAGTTTGAAGTAAAACAGCCCCTGTTGCTATAAGGGAGGCATTGGTGGCAACTGCAAATTGCCGAAGTGGATCGGGGTTCCAAAGGACTGGTTGCCAAGTAAACTTCATTTTCAGGATATCGAAGGTATCTTGGCATTTGGGTGTCCAGTTAAAGCTGGTGTTCTTCTTTGTTAAGTCAATAAGTGGCCAGGCGATGTCGGAATAATGGGAGATGAAAGTTCGGTAGAAGTTGCAGAAACCAAGGAATGAACAGACGTCTTTAACCATCCAAGGGGTTGGCCAATCTGCAATACCTTTAGTTTTAGCAGTATCCATGGCTACTTCTCCTGGTTGTATAATCATACCGAGGTATTCGACTTCTTCAGCATCAAATGTGCATTTCTCTGGTTTCAGGAAAAGCCATTCTTGTCGTATTCGTTCAAGTATTCAGCGTGTGCATTTCTGGTGTTCCTCAAGGGTTTTCGAAAAGATCAAGATGTTGTCCATGTAAATTACCATCCATCCTTTGTTAATCTCCTGCTGGAATGTTCAGTTCATGTAGGCCTGGAACGTGGCAGGGGAGTTGCACAGGCTGAAGAACATTACATTAGGTTCATATAAGCCAAATTCAGTGGTAAAGGCAGCTTTCCATCAGTCGTCGGGATGAATACAGATGTTATTGTATCCAGATCTGATATCCATTTTAGTAAAGAACCGAGCATTGTGAAGTTGAGCTATCAGAGTGACAGGAAGGGGAAGGGGATAAGCGTTCTTTATCGTCCAATCGTTGATGTAATGGTAATCTTGGCAGGGACATAATTCTCCGCTCTTCTTTCCAACAAAGAAGAATCCACTGGCTTGAGGCGATTTCAATTCGGAGATGAACCCTTTGGCGACGTTCTCATTGATAAAGGTTTTAACGGCTTCTCTTTCCTTCCCCAATAATGGGTAAACCTTCGACGTACGAGGGACGAACATGGGTTTGGTTTTGATTTGGTGATCGATACCAGGTCGTTCAGGAGGGAGTTTATTGAGCCCTTCTTTCATAAAGATATCTCAGAAGTCATGGAGATAGGATGGGACAAGTTCTTCAAAGCTTTTCTTCTTCTTCTCCTTTTCTTCCATCACGAATTCTTGAGCCTTATTACTAAACTTAATGGTTTCTTCGAAAGTGGGTGGAGTGAGAGAAACCTGGGAGTAGTTTGGAAGCTGCTCAAGTCTGGAGGTGCCATCGCAAGTGAGAGGAGTATCCATAGAAACCTCTTCAACAATCCTCATTTGTAAGCCATTTATATCGTATTCCACTGTTAAGACCGTACTCAATGGGTAAGAGATCTGAAGGGCTTTGGCCTCAGTTCGTGCACTGTGCCCCTTTCCCGAGTACTACCCTTTATTTCAGAGGAGTAACCTTCATCCGAAGGTATCAGATATGGCACATCCAGTGTATATCTGAAACGTATGGGTGGAAAGAGTACGTCCGGAGTGTATCCAGAGCATACGGATGGATTCGAGGTATAAGACTAGTAGCAGACAAGGTCCATACTAGAAACTAACGGATATAGACTACTGGAGGTAGAGTCGGAAATGTAGACTATAGGAATCAATCCTAAGTCTTGGAAGATACTTAGAGTTGGAAGCGGATTGGGTTCAGATGAACAGAATGAGCAGAATCTAAGATGATATTCGAACTAAGGTTCTCTAGAGTTGTACATGTAGTTTATATACTGTAGGTAGATAGTACGGATAATCAGTGAGTCTGGAACCAGAGGGCTATGCACAAAGTATAACGGAAGTCTATTAGTAAATGCGCAGCAGATCAGCAAACGCGAGTCAGATATGAAGCACAGGTAATGGATCAGTAAGCAGGACAGGAATATACACAGCCAGAACACCGGTACAGGTAGATCACTGAAAGGGGATAGAAGTAAGTATGCACAGTGGACTTAGAACACAAGAAGCTGGGGCACTCAGATGGGTGATCCAGATTGGATCTATGGTCCGGATAGAAGCAGGATTGATTGGATCTGATTGGATCTGGGATCGGATGTATGGAATATGATATCCACCAGAAATTCCCCCTCATTTAGTTCATAGGTAGCAATATTACGGACTTCAGGTTCCATCCAGACATCCTGCATCGTGTCAAAGAAAGGTTTGTCTTCATCATCAGGGGAAGGGGTCAATGCTGGTGGTGCTTCCTTGATAGGTGATGGATCGTCAGGTGCGAGGAATGGCTTGCCGTGTAGAAACTCTTTCTCTGTTGCTTGTTCTTCTTGGAAGTCCAGGCGCACCTTCTTCTCAGCCCATACTCCACCGGGTGATTCTTCCGCTTTTCTCACATGCTCCCTCTGCTCCTCCGGCGATCGTTGTTCTTTCAGAATAGGAGCAGGTCTTGGCAATGATTCCCTTTCATTGCATCTTTTCTCAGGTTTGGGAATAGGAGAAACTGGTCATCAGGGAAGGGTTTTGCTAGGGAGGGTTGGTCGAGTGATCATTGGTGAGGGCAATTTTTCCTGAGGAGTGGCTAATGGAGGAGAGCTGATGGGAGCAGGTTTAGAAGGTGATTCATTAGGAGGGGAACTCAGCAGAGGGGCTGCAATGGCTCTCAATAGTGAAGAAGGTGCTTCAATGGCTCGTGGAAGTTTTGAGTTCTTCTATTTCAGTATAGGATGGTTGAATAGAAGGGGAAGCTTCGCCTTCTTTCTATCAGCATCAACGTCTATTTCAATAAGATCCGACTTCTTCATGTGAGATAGCATTACTGTTTCGGCAGTCCAGTCAATAACCGGATTCATGGCACGCAGCCAGGGGATACCAAGAAGGATCTGGTCCCTTCATCTGAGACAGGTGATATTGAATTTCCTGTACATTGTTCATTCATCTATTTTGATCACAAGTAAGCAGTAATGTGTAATTGGGCCCCCTTTTACATAGGAGCCATCGGCAGTAGTAACCTTGAACGGTTTACTAAGTCTTCTTCATGAGATGTTATGAAACTTCATGAATTCTTCGGAGATAAACATTCTGGCAGCTCTGGAATCAATGACAGCGGTGGTTTTGACAGATTTCGAATGTGTGCGTGAGATAAGGGTAATGGGAACATGAAGTTCCTTTTGTTCACCTACAGCACGTACAAGTCGTAGTAATACAGATGGAGAAACATACATCGATTTATTTCTCCAGGTTAAAAATCCTGAGCCATCTGCCTGACGGTTTCTTCATCATCACTTTCGATCTCTTCAATCTTCGACCCAGACCCTGAAGCTTCAGTTTTGGTCTGGCATACAGGAGTGGAGCGCTCCTTCTTCTTAGGGCAACTATTTGCTCAGTGCCCGGGCTGCTTGCAATTAAAGCACTTGCCCTTCTTCATAAGATCAACCTTCTCGGCATGAGTAAGGCGATCGACTTCCATGGCATTCAGATCGTGAGAGAATGAGTAACGGGTATTCCTGTACTTCTGAGACTTCTTCTGGGGTGTATGACAATTTCGGATAGATTGGAGACAGTGGTAGGAATTATCAATGTTGACACAAGTATTGATTACTTTGTCAAGGGTGTCAAGGATATCTCCGGTGTTAAAGAGATGGGTGAGGATTCCCATATTAAGACTGTCCTGGAAAAACTGGATCTTGGTTAATTCATCGGTGATTCCCACTTGATTCATAAGAAGGACAAAGTCAGCTGCATATGTCTGCAGGTCTTTGTTACCCTGTTTCAGGTCGCAAAGTTTGGTAATTGCTGATCTGGCTGGGTCAAGGGGTGCGAATGCTTTATTAAAGCTTTTCAGGAAGTCATCGAGTTTGCCATATACATGGGGTGACTTAGAATGGGCTTCTTCAAGGAAATGTTCCTTCCATAAGCAAGTGTTTCCCTTTTCCATAAAGGAGCAGATAAAGATGATCTTCTGCTGATTGGTGGTGTACAACTTCTCATTGATGTCCATATAGGCATGGCACAACAAGAGGAAGGATTTTGAAACAGTTCATTCGCCATCAAAGATGGTAGGCATACCAATCTTGAATTCATGTTCTTTCATAGACATTCTGGGCAAATAGTAATGTCACAGGGATGTAAACATTCGTGCCTAAACGCGCTGTCTTGCTGTCCACTAGGGCTTTTCTTGATCGGGCTGATCGAGTCGATGGGGGGGGGGGCCGAGGACTAGATAGTCGATGGTTTCGATAGGATTCTAATCTTTTGTTATGAACTGGGGTAGTTCTGAACATGACTGCCTCACAAGAGAGGTATCAGGAGTCGTGGGTTCGTAGTACTAGCTGGATGAAGGCCTAGCACAGTTCAAGGTAAGCGACGAAGACAGACAAGTCCAAGAGAGGACTAGGCTGGCTGAGTTGAATACATTCTACAACAACGAAGTTAGTTCCAAGTGTGGTTACACGGAACTAGCTGAGTCAATGCAAGTAAGTTCACTTTAGACTAAGACTTAGGTGTGCTAAGCTTAGATACAGTCTTAGATGACTAAGGATTGGAGGTCCTTAGCGAAGGAAGAATCCAGGTAAAACCCAGTAAGATTAGAATGAAGAACATACAATGTATCTACGAGTGTTTATATACTAAAGTGGAGAGAGACTTTAGGGTAGGCTCATCAGATATACATGGGCTGCGTAACCAGGAAAGGAAGGCAGCTAAAGTACAATGTGTTGAACGTATAGTCACATGAGGCCGAGTCATAATGAGTCACATATGAACGTACGATCAAGTGATCGTGGGCAAAAATGATATACAAGAAAAAGATGAGGTAAGCATGAAGAAAGGTAAGCATAAGAGAACAAAAGATAAGGGGTATATGGTAATTGTAACAAATTTATGATCTTTTGTCAACATGGTAATGGTAGATGCTGTTGTCAATCAGGAATGTAAACCTTCATGCCTACATGTACTGTCTTACTGTCCACTAGGGCTTTCTACATTGCTAATGTATCAAGGCCAGTGACTGGATAGTCAATGGTATCAAGGACTTTAATCTTTTGTCACAAACTGGGATAGTTCTAATGAGTGTAGCTCAAAAGAGAACTAATACTTACTTGAGCTGCTGTACCTCTGTACAAGAGCAAAGGTTTGTTATACTAGACTTAGCTAAGTCAAGTATGAGATCAACAATTTAGACTAAGTCAATGGAGTGCAAAGACTTAGAGAAAGACTCAGATGACTAAGGTTGAGAGGCCTTAGCAAAGGAAGTTCCAGGTAAAACCCAGTAAGATTACAGTAAGGAATACAAGCATAATACACTGTGCTTAAATAGGCCAATATGTGAGAGGACCCAAAGGTCATGAGAAAGTAAGAGTTATAACTGTGTACCCTAATGAGAAAGGCAAGTATCATGCAAGTGTGTTGAGACATGAAAGGGAATGATGACAAAGCATGTAACAGAGTATAAGCATAAGAGGAAAATGAATAGGGGTGTACATTGACTGTAACACCATCACCTTTCTCTTTCACTTCACTCAATGCTACCACTATTCAGCATAGTAATTACTATCATTGCTATCATCACTATCACTGGTAACACCACTACATAATTGTACCAACCAGCAACCTCTTGGGTTGAACATTCTTGCTTAGCAAGTATAGCAGCTAGGTAGTACTTCAACATATACTAGGCTAAGTGGTAGTTCACTACTGCCTAAGCTAAATTGTGTCTAGACCATGAAGATTTCATCATTCTGGACCATTGCCCACCAATCTGATGCCACACATAGCTACAAATTATTATGTCATCTTTCAATCATATTAACGCTGTAGCACTTGAGTCAAAAATCAAATGGTCCTGTTACATCATGACCAATGTGATGGTTTGCATCCCACATTGCCACACCAATCTGGTACCACAAATAAGCACAAACTCTTAGGTCATCTTCCCATCATTTTGACACCAAGTCCATCTTTCACTTTGGACTTCCACATAGCTCAACAGTTTGTACTGTTGAGCTCATCACTCCCCACTGATATTTGTGAGCTCAATGGTTTGTACCATCAAGCTCATCATTCTCAACTCTTTTGAGTTCAATAGTTTGTACCATCAAACTCTTTCTTCTTGATTTTTAATACATCTCAATGTTGTTATGTATATTATATCATGTCATTAATCCAATCACTCTGAAACTAACTCCTTGCCTTCAACTTCCATCTTAGATCTAAGCTTGATGGTTTGTACTGTCAACCTTATCATTCTCAACTCTCTTCAAAGTTTGATAGTTTGTACCATAATCCATTGAACTCACTATTCTTGACCTTTAATGCACCTCAATGTTATGTATGTTATATTATGTTGTATAAGTGCACAATCATAGCATGGGCACCCATGGAAGTTCAGATTGCATTGAAGGTAGTCAGTTGTTTGTTTACAGTCAACAATAGATTCATAGTTCACTTTAAAATACTGATGTTCTTGAATCTGAAGCACATAATTCAGCATATAACAGCAAGTGAAATAATATCAACACACCTCAAGATTGGCAGGTATGGCAACCCATCTTTCCAGATGGTATCCATACCCAGGCAATGAAGTATTAAAAAAATTGGAAAACTTGTGACAAAAGCCTTGAAATGTGCAATCCCTTTAACCACAACTATCCTCAATCTCCTGAATTAATCTATACTGCTGTGGTGAACCCAACTTGACATGTCCCTCACAGATAGTAGCTGGTCTTGCTTCATCATCATCTTCAGCTGCATTATTCATTGATGTTAACATGCACTCTCAATGATTCAAGTACATATTTGCACTTGTTGATACTTAGTACCTATGAAAATAATAGTCCCTACATGAGTTATACATATCAGGCATCCTAATATCAAAATAAACCTGATGGGCAATGTCCTTTCTATTTGTATGGCACTCATAAGCCCCTTTCAGGGGGCCATGAAGCTTCCTGTTCAGACAAGCACTGTAGTTGTGCATTGTGTTACGACTGGGATGGGCTCATTGGCGACTGCTCAAAAGAGAGCAGCGATTGACAATGGTATCAGCATCGTAGTACAAAAGAGTATTATGCTTCAGACGACGAAGGCAGACTAGTACTAGAAAGGACTAGACTGGCTGAGTCGAATATAATTGTGTTTGGTGAAGACTTAGGAGTGCTAAGACTTTGAAAGACGACTTTAATAACAGTTAGAGTTGAGAGGCTCTAACAAAGGATGTTCTAGGTAAAACCCAGTAAGATTCAAGTGAGGAATTTATGAATACAGAAAGGCCTTTAAATACTGAAGTACATATGGACTTTAGGGCAGGTCTGAGACAAGTAGGGACGACAGTTAACCGTATACGGTATACAATGACGTGAGTCAGTAGAACATGATAGAACGTCATAGAATATATAGATCGATAGAATGTCACGAAATAGTGATGTCAACAGAATGTCGGAGAAGGTTGTGGAACAAAGTACAAATGTATGATCAAGTGATCGTGGAAGAAAGGTCAAGGTCATGTGACCATGTAAGAGTACAACCGATAAGATAATAATGACATAAGCAGGAAAGAAATGAATAGGGGCATACAATGGTTGTAACATTACCCCCATTGTTATGTTGAAGACACCGTTCTTCACTCATCTTGATTAGCCCAATAGATGGGGTCATCCGAGATGTAGTGGCCATCTTCATCGTAGTCGTTTTCGATGGCGCAAGCCTTGTCTTGCTCCTGGCAAGTGCGAGCATACTTCTCATCTTCTTCTAACTCAAGGGCTGTGAGCGCGGTGTAGAAGTTGGGGTGTCAAAAATCTTTGTAAGGGAATCCGACGTCTTTGCCTTTCAGCAAGGGACAATAAATGGATAGATGTCTGGGGGTGATTGTGTGGCAATACACACAGTGATATTCGTCGCAGTTCTTGTGTCTATGACCGACGCCATTACATATGTGACATGTGCAATCTTTGTCGAGATTGGAAGTGGTCGCATGTAGAGGAGGGGTGATAGTGACGTGACCATGAGCAGGATCCTGGCTTTGCAAGCAACATCGCTTTCCTGCCACTTTAGTCTTCGTGATCGGGTGTGAGCCATGCAGGATATGAGCACGAAAGGGGCATTTGCCCTTATCTCTGGGCTCCGGCACTGGCCACACTTCTTCTTCTTCTTTCTCTGCAGCGGCTATAAGCTCACTGCGTGACGATGGTGAGGTGGCACCTAGTGCTGAGATGGGTACAAATTCAGATAGTTTGACTACCACAGGAGGAAGAGTTGGTGATATAGGAGTGGGGGAGTATAGTCCCGTGGGGTGTTCTTCTGTCTAGGTCTTGAAGACTTCTGGAGCCGGAGATGGAGCATTGGAATGGCGATAGTCAGGTGGAGTGGTCTGAGTCTGAATGATGGTATCAATGGGGTTCACCGTCCGTACTGGCGGTGTCTGGAGCTCCTGCCCTTGTAGTACATTTACTACATCATTAATAGCATCTCATGCCTCACGAGAGGTTTTGACAGTCTGCTGGATACTGTCGACAATGGCTGAAGTAGTTTCGGTGGCGTTCTGGACAGCAGCCAGCAAACCCACAAGGTTACTGATAGTAGAATGAGGATTTGCAGGGAAAGTGGAACAAAGTACGAACGTACGATCAAGTGATCGTGGAAGAAAGGTCAAGGTCATGTGACTGTGTAAGAGTACAACTGATAAGGTAATAATGACATAAGCAGGAAAGAAATGAATAGGGGCATACAATGGTTGTAACACATTGCACCCTTCATTCAGATATCTTGGGTCACATGCTTTCAAAGGTGCATCTTTGGAAAGTCCCAATTGAGTTTTAGATCCTCAATAGGGGATATTGAAGCACATTCAATGTAGTCCTAGAATGAGTAATTAATGTAGTTATTTGTGCAACTAAAAAAGACCTGGATTACCTTAAGTGCAGCATTGAATACTAGCAGTTCAGCATCAAGTGCTGCCAGTGTGCTTGTTGTTTGCATATCAAGACCAATGTAGCTATCCAATTGTAGATAGCTATTGATGACACATAGAAGTCAATACCCTTCCAGACTAGCCCTGTGGGTTAGTACATTCAATGCTGAATAAAGGATTTGCTGTGGATTAGTTATTAGTATAGGCATTGAAAAACCCAAAGTCTCATAACACCTACTTTAGATAGATCTTGCATCTTATTGCCATTACTGAATGTAATGTGGACCATGCTACTAAAATAGTTGAAGTTGCACCATTGAGATAATTCAGCAACCATACAAATAAATGATTAGGAAGTGACATGAATCAATGTTGCAAATGACTTACTGGTGCTTAAGATGTGCCCCTACAGAACATCCAAGCAACTTGAGGATCTTCTTCAATTCTGTGAGTAGGTACTTTTACATGCCAATATAAAGGGCATGTAGGTGGTCAAAGCTGATGGCTTCATGAGGGTCAGAGTGAGCAATAAGCCAGAATACTGTTAAGACTGTACTCAAAGGTTTAAGAGATCCGAAGGGCTTTGGCCTCAGTTCATACACTGTGCCCCTTTCCTGAGTATTGCCCCTTATTTCAGAGGAGTAATATATGTCCAAGGATCCAGAAGTGTTTGTGTGATGGATCCAAAGGTCCGAAGGTATCAGATATGATATGCCCAAAAGATATCCAGAACATATGGATGGAAAGAGTATGTCCAAAGGGTATCTGGAGCATACAGATGGATTCAAGATATAAGACTAGTATCAGATGAGGTCTGAACTAGAAATTAACAGATATAGACTACTGAAGGTAGAGTCGGAAGTGTAGACTTTAGGAATCAATCCTAAGTCTTGGAAGATACTAGAGCTAGAAGAGGCTCAAGTTTGGAGGAATGGAATGAGCAGAATCTAAGATGATATTTGAACTAAGGTTCTCTAGAGTTGTACATGCAGTTTATATACTGTAGGTAGCTAGTATGGATAATCAGCAAGTCCGGGACCAGAGGGCTATACACAAAGTATAACAGAAGTCTATTAGTAAATGTGCAGTGGATCAGTAAATGCAAGTTGGATATGAAGCACAGATAACAGATCAGTAAGCAGGACAGGAATATACACAGTTGGGACACTGGTACAGGTAGATCACTGAAAGGGGATAGAAGCAAATATGCACAGTGGACTTAGAACACGAGAAGCTAGGGCTTTTGAATGGTGTTACGACTGGGGTTGGTTGTGAGATGACTACTCAAAAGAGAGTGACAGTCATTTGGTATCAGCATCGAAGTACAAAAGAGTACTATGCTTCAGTTATAGATGACGAAGACAGTATAGTCGTAGAGAGGACTAGACTGGCTGAGTTGAATACAAGATCGTGTTCAGACTAAGACCTTAGGAGTGCTAAGACTTAGAAGACGATTCAAGACAACTAGAGTTGCAAGGCTCTAGCGAAGGAAGTTCCAGGTAAAACCCAGTAAGATTAAAGTGAGAAATCTACAGATGATACACTGTGCTTAAATAAGCCAAGATGTGCACACAGACCAAGACCGAAATGAGTAGGTAAGTAGAAGTACAGATGCAGAAGGCATGGATGTATGACGATACAAAGAAACAAGAAAGGTAAATGATGATATGGCATAGCTATGTAGATACAATGACCGGTTCATAGACTGTGTCGTGAGACTCATAGTCCATGGTCATACACATTATGTAATCAAGGGAAAGAAAATGTATAGAGGCATATACAACTGTAACAGATGGGTGATCTGGATCAGATAGGTGGTCCAGATGGAAGTGGAATCAATCAGATCAGATCTGAGATTAGATGTATGGGATATGACACTTTCCTGAGTAATGCCCCTTATTTCAGAGGAGTGATATATGTCCAGAAATCTGCAAGTGGTTGCATGATGGATCCAGAAGCCCAAAGGTATTGGATACGACACACCTGAAGGTTATCTGGAATGTAGGAATGGAACAAGGAATAAGACTAGTCTCAGAATAAGTTCCTAAGTAGAAACTAACAGAGATGGACTACTGAAGGTAGAGTCAGATATGTAGACTTATAGGAATCAATCCTAAGTCTTGGAAGATAACTAGAGTTAGAAGTAGCCCAAGTTAGGAAGAATGGAATGAGCAGAACCTAAGATGATATTTGAACTAAGGTTCTATGGAGATTTATATGTGGTTTATATACTGTAAGTAACTAGCACAGATAATCAACAAGTCTGGGACCGAGGGCTATGTACAATGTATAACAGAGGTCTATTAGTCAATGCACAGTGGATCAATAAGCACAAGTCAGAAATGAGACATAGGTAACGGATCAATAAGCAGGAGAAAAATGTACATAGCCAGAATACCAGAGACAGGAGGATTGCTGAAAGGAGATAGATGCGGATGTCCACAAGGGAGTTAGAGTGCAAAAGGTAGGGACTTTCAGATAGGTCATCTGGATAGGATCTGTGGACTGGATGGAAGCAGGATCAATTGGATCTGAGATCAGATGTATGGGATATGACAAATACATTCTAGTGGGGAGTAAACAAAAATCAGTATTTGTATTAGAAAATGTATGAAGGGAATGATGTAGGAACTGAAGAAAAGGCATAATAATATAGAGGACAGGGGGATACTAATCAAACAGATAAACAAGAGATGCTGCTGAGGGCTGGTTGACCATGCCAGGTGCAGCCACCCCTGCAGGAAGTAATGAGCATACAAGAGATGCCATGGAGAGCTGGTTGACTATGCCAGGCACAGCAACCCTTGCAGGAAATAACAAAATTAGAAGGAGAGATGGATACCAATCAAATGATTATACCAGAGATGCCACAGAGGGCTGGTTTATCATGCCAGGTGCAGCAACACTTGCAGGAAATAATGAGATTAGAAGGAGAGGTGGTCCAGGATAGCATTCAAATGAATATACAAGAGATGTCATAGAGAACTGGTCAACCATGCTCCAGTGCAGCTTCAGACTCATCCAGCCAATGAGTGGTGTGAACCATTAGAATTGTAGATGATGAAGAGAGGAGATGAAAGAAGAATTAAAACTGTAGCTTACTGCAACAGCACATAATCCTAGCTTCTTGAAAAGTGCTTCACCCCAACCTTTGTTAATCTTGTAAATGTCAAGTGCATCTATTGCATCTTGCATCAATCTAAGTGCAAAGGTCTTAGACAGATCATGAAGTTCCTTAGTGGCACAATGCACACAGGACAAGGATATTTGCAATTTTGGCCATGGATGAGTGATATCATACATCTACAAACAATATATAAGATCCCTGGGCCAGACTTATGCATATTAGGATGGAGAAAACATATTTGTAATCAGCAGAAAGTATCAACAGAATGGGAAACAGCCAGCATATAATCTTGTCAAAGAATGATGCACATAACTGGTTCTCAAGTACTGCACAACCAGTTCAAAGAGCTTTAGGAATGACTCATGCCATACAACCCACTTGAAGTTTACAAACCCTGGTTTCCCTTCTTCATCTGCATCTTCAGAAACCTGTAATCATTTTATCAATTTCATGGTAACTAAATATTTGTGAGTGTTGACATACTATGGGCAACCACCCAACAACACAGCCACCACCAATGCCTTCACCATTTCATATGCCTACTAGCAAATTTGCACATTGCACTATGACAGGGTATACCTTAACTGTACCATGGGATGACAGTCTCATCTTGTCTGCATATAAGATGAAACAAAATGGGGCTGCTTTAAGGCCAGGTAGAAGGCATGACTGATGTAATAAAGGAAGAAATTAATGTTGGTATATGCAGGTAACTTCGATATGAAACAAAGTACTTGGACATCCCACTATCAATCACATGTCCAGGACTCATTGTAGAAACACTCAAACTCTGTTCCATTCAATCTCACTGTGCCTTGAATGTTTTGTTACAATGCCAGCATTGATACTGCCTTGTCAGCATTTGTTCTAAGTGGTTGTACTTTGACCTAGAAGTGTGAGAGGGACCCATATCAAACAATGTGATGATACAATTTAGATCAATAAGATTTCAAGTTAACCCTTATGAGCTCTATTATAAGGTATGTATAGCTATTGTTGTCAAGTCATCCATATACTGTATCTCATGATCACAAGATCTAATGATGACCTCAGCCACCCTTGAAAGGCACTTTTAATGTGCCTTATAACTCATGTGACCAGCCTTGTAAGCTGGCAGCATTACAATGGCCCTTTACCTTTTTCTGACATTTTTGCTGGAGACATGCCTTGCTGCTGCCCAGAATTCAGTGATGGCAAAGGCAAGCAAAAGCTGCATGAAGTCCCATACTAAACCTGCAACTACTGACACAAAAGAGAACTTAGATCCTCAGGAGGCTGCTGGGACTGGGACAACAGACAAGAGAAGGACTATTCTTGTAGTGTAAGTTATCCAGCATTATAACACACTCTACTGACTCTTTGTATTGTGTCATATGCTCTGAGGTCATCATACATGTTTTTCTCTCTGATATAAAAAAATAACACACCATGACATATACATAGAGCCTCTCCAGTAAAGTCCAGTTTTCACTGGGTACTATCACCCCCCATCTACTGCGATGGCACAATCTGACAACATCATTGTGGACTGCTCATGTTACTCTGCATTTACAGATATTAATGGCCATGTAATTCCAATGGGATGGGGCTTGAGATATCCTGTACCACCAATTCAACAACCCCCAATGCCTCCAACCTCCAATGAGCCTGCAAAGCCCACACCCCCTCAACACCCACCCTCATCTCTCTCCTCTTTAAGCACCTCAAACTCCTCAAGCCCATGGACCTCTACCCCCCATGTCTGAACAATGGAGTGACTCAATGACCACCTTATACATATGGCAGCAAAATCTCAACTCATTCCTCACAGCACATCATTCTCTTCTCAACAGTCCCATTGCCAACAAATGGGACATTATTGCACTACAAGAACCACACATTAACTATATGAAAAACACTATATCATCACCCTACTTCCATGCCGTCTACCCAACCTCTCACTTTACTGCCCCTGAAACTACCTCATGTACCGTCACTCTCATCTCAAAAGCTTTTGATACAAAATCATGGCAGCAAATCCCATTCCCATCCCCTGATGTCATAGTCATCCAATTCCTCGGACCATTTGGCTGCTGCACAGTGTTCAATATCTACAATGACTGCAATCAAACAAAAACTCAAGAAGCTCTATCAACATTTCTTGAATGCAAAATTACTTGAATCTGACCCTCAGCTGACGATCATATGATCTGGTTGGGAGACTTTAACCGGCATCACTCTCTGTGGGACGAAGACTGAAATACACAACTATTCACTAACCATTATCTAAATGCAGCACAACCACTCCTCGACCTCATTGCAGACTATGGAATGATCATGATGCTACCAAAAGGATTTCCAACACTCCAATCCTCCAGCTCAAAGAACTGGACTTGCCTGGACAATGTATTCTGCACTGACCACACAGGAGAATCTTTCATTAGCTGTACTATTAATCCCACACTATGGGGTCCAGCCACAGATCATGTCCCTATCCTCAGCATACTCAAGCTCACAATCCCTCAAGCCACAACAGAAGTCAAGCACAATTTCCACAAAGTTGATTGGGAGGAGTTTAAGAGTAAACTAGAACTTGAGCTGGCTAAGATCCCACCTGCCCAACCCTTAGTAACTATTATGAATTCCAAACAGTGGCCCATAATCTCACGACAACCATCCAAGCCACCATCGAACAGGTAGTCCTGACATCCAAACCAAACCCCCACTCAAAAAGATGGTGGACAAGAGAACTGACCATGATGAGGTAAGAAGTCATGAAACTCAGTCACTTGTCGTATCGCAATAGAAAGCATGCTTACCATTACAGTCATAAGGAACACCACATCAAGTGAAACCAGTATGCAGAGGCCATCAAGAAAGTCAAGAAAGATCATTGGACAGACTGGCTCAAGAACTTAACAGGTAATGAAATCTGGACTGCTAACAAATATCTTACAGCCTTGGCCAGCAATGGTGGACCCTCCCCACACTCAAATGCCTGGAGGGTGGCATGGCAGATACTAATGAAGAAAAAAGTACAGCTCTTGCAAAAGCCTTCTTCCCCCCACCACCAGCAGAGTCTTCAGTACCCGAAGACTTTGAATACCCAGCACCGGTCCCAACTCCAGCACTTCTAACCTCTGATCAACTTCAATGAAGCATATTAAAGTTGAGCCCATACAAGGCCCCAGGTCCTGATGGGATTTGTAATGTGGTATTCATTTATTGCACTGACCTCCTGCATCCATTTCTACTTCACTTATTTAGGGCAGTATTCTCACACAATACATATTATGACCCATGGTGTGACTTCACAATGGTAGTATTACACAAACCAGGCAAACCAGACTACACTATTACCAAAGCCTACAGACCAATTGTGCTCCTTAACACAACCTGCAAGCTTCTGACTGCCATTGTTGCTAATCAAATGACCTATCTTTTAGAACATCATGAACTCCTCCCCAGCACTCATTTCTGTGGACAACCCAGCTGGTCTACCAGACTCTCTCCATCTCCTAGAAGTGACCATCAAGGACACCTGGTGCCAAGGTAAAGTAGTATCAGCATTATTCCTCGACATAGAAGGAGCCTTTGCCAATGCTGTAACAGACTGTCTGCTACACAATATGTGTACATGATGGTTACCTGAATCCCTAGTTCTATTCATGGAATGTCTACTAACAAACAGACACACTCAGTTGAAATTTGATGGACACTTGTCAGAATGGATCCCAATCACTAATGGTATCAGCCAAGGAGATCCACTCTCAATGATTCTATATATTATCTATGATTCTGACCTAGTTGATATTGCAATAGGATGCATAAAGAAGGAATGAACTTTAGCCTTCATTGATGACACGGCCTTCATCGTGATTGGTAAAGACTTCCATGAAACACACATGATTCTAAAGGACATGCTAGAAAGAGAAGAGGGAGGTTATGCATGGGCACTAGTTCATAACTCCAAGTTTGAAACCTCCAAGTTTGCACTAATGGATTTCTCTATGAATTCAGTGAAAGTTCACCCACCTCTGATCACACAGTATACTGAAATCACACCAATGCCAACACACAAATTCTTAGGAATCATTCTTGACCAAGCATTATGATGGAAAGCCCACATAGCCTATGCTATCACTAAGGGAACAGCCTACATATTACAGGTACATTGTATTTCATCCACTTCCACCAGAGTACCCCTCTCACTGATGTGTCAGTTATACCTATCAGTCACCATGCCCAAGATGTTGTATGCAGTCGACCTCTGGTTTCACCCCATATTTGTTGGCAATAATGACAAACAACAAATCAGATCCATCAGAGTAGCACACTGTATCAGTCGGGTCCAAAGACTGGCCTCTTTAAGCATCACAGGAGCAATGCACTCTACAGCAACAGACACCCTGGAAGTCCATGCAAAACTGCTCCCTATGGAACATACAATGCAGAATCTTTGCTATCAAGCAGCAATATGCCTAGCCACTCACCCCAAGTCCCATCTGCTACACAAACCAATCCAAAAAGCAGCCAAGAAGTATGTCAAATATCATCAATCCTCCCTCCACCACATGTTCCACACCTCCCAACTCGACATCTCCTCAATCAAAACCATAACCCATAGCAGACGACCACCCAATGACCATAATTCCCATGCTACCAGCATCACCGAATTGAGGGAGAAAGCTATAGCAGAGCACAACACTAACACTGATGAAATCAAAGTATATTGCAACAGATCAGGAATAGACAGTAATGTAGGTGCAGCAGTAGTCCTATATCGACAAGGCCAGCATCATCTGAGCACACTAAGATACCATCTGGGTTCCATAGATGATCACACCATCTATGAGGCAGAATCAGTAGGTCTGACATTGGCAGCCCAGCTCCTCTCAATGGAGGAGGATGTCACCTACCCCATATCAATCTATGTTGACAACCAAGTAACAATCAGATCTGGTGACATGTTCTCTACTAAACCAGGCCACTACCTGATAGACCACTTTTGCAGGGCAATACATGATTTGAAGAAAGCAAGCAAGGACCACAATTTCAAGATCAACATCCATTGGATCTCAGGGCATGACAGAGTAGCAGGCAATGAGAAAGTGGATCAAGAGGCAAAGAGAGCAGTGAAGAGCAGTGAAGACAGTAGTGCTACCCATCGCCTCCCACCATACCTTTGTAAAGGTGTCCTACCAAGCAGCATCTCCATATTGAAACAAGCCCAGTGTCAGAAATCCTCAGAGAGATGGGCCAGAACCTGGTCCAATTCTCCATGTTACATGTGCACCCTTGAAGTCAACCCTCACCTCATAGCAGCGAGCAACTCATTCATCTCCCTTGTCAAACACCTCCCAAAACACCACATCAGCCTATTATTGTGGCTCCATACACATCATATTTCCCTTAATCAACATTTGCATTGCATCAGAAAAAGTGCCTCCCCCAACTGACCCCACTGTGAAGGAACCCTCAAAACAGTACAGCATTACCTTTTGACATGCCCCCATTATGCATGCAATTGTCATGTACTTTCCTCCATTCTCAGAAGACAAGCATCATCTATCATGTACCTGCTCACTAATGCTAAAGTGCTGGCACTTCTCATTCAATTCATTAATAGTACAGGCAGATTCAAACCTACAGTCAGTGATGTCCCTCCCATCTCACACTAATTTTCAGATAACAATTGTACTTAAACTTAGATTACTACACACGCTCTCCTTCAAGTATGATTTATCCTCCTTATCACTTGCACAACAAAGGGCAACAGGTGTCACTGGATGACCCATCTGGAGATTCAGACGAAGAGAGACTCAGGAGAAAAGACAGACAGGGTCAGAACCTTTGTTGTAGAGATACATGGTACAGAAGGGTCTATCAGCAGCATGCTGCGCTGTATCCATCTTACCTCTTATTTTCTTTCTGCACTCCATTTACTCCCTCCATACAAAGACCACCTCTGGCAGTCTGAGTACATGTATACCCCCAACACACAACAGGCCCATCATAAAATACAAAATGTATCACTATGGTGTAGCGACCATATTGCCACTAGGCTTGTGTCCTAGTTATTCTACACACATCTCAAGTCATAGCCAAGGGAACTGAATGTCAAGCAGCACTCATACTGGCCATCCAAACTGCATCGTCCAACCATGCCCATCCTAAGTCCATCTAGCTCCATTTGGTGCATATTATTTAGTAACTGTCGAAACTGATCCCATGGCAAGCACTATTACATGTATGCCTCATGCCACAGTACCCAGCAGCATTATTACATATTCCACCTATTTGCCTCGCACACTCACTACTATACTTGCCTATCCATCCCAGTCGCTCATGCACTATGTTAAAAAGCCTCTCAGATATTTTTCGTACTTCACTTTCTCTGTCTGTGGTAGCCGTAGAAGTCACTCATAGTATTAATCTTTTGTTTCGTGCAATTCTATCTTCATTTTTGCCTTAACTTTCGACCTATTGGCACTTAGTACCACTATAAGTTGCTGCTGGATACTACAAGCTAAGCTCTTGTTCTTTGAACTTTGATTTTCAATCATGGAGTCTCAGACTGCTTCTGGTGATTCTTGCCATTACTGCTATTTTTGATCGCTACCACAGACTAGCACTCACCTTTGGTAGTTACTGCTATCGCTGTTTCAGTATTGCTAACAAACGCTCTTACCGTTGCATTCTCATTCTCGAACTATCTTATTCTGCCATGGTACTGCTGATGGTGGCAACCTTCAGAGTAGTTTCTTTCCTCTAGTGTCTAGTCTTACTCTGTTCCCTTGCTAACTAATTAAAGGAAATTGCTTCTATCACAGTCCTCTTGGGTTGAACTATATACTTGCACCTTCAGTAGGATAAATAGTTGTGTCTATCTATAGGCCAGCTGTTATTTCCTTGTTTCAATGGCCCTGTGGAGTAGCATACTCATGCATCTAAAACAGCTGGTGGGAACAGCAGACTGGTGGAGGTCAACCCTCCATCAGGGCATTTGCAGAGTTGAAGACATGGTGGGGGATGCAGGTGTCCCCCTTTCCTAGTTAGAAATGTCCTACATAGGGTACTTCACCCCAACTGGACAAAAATTGGATCAAAAAAATAAAAATGGCCATGTATCTACAAGTCAAATTTCTTGCAGTATATTCAGCAGGAGAAGAATTGTATCCTTCTATAGTTCTCACAGCTACAATATTACAGACTCATTATTTCACTGATGAAGTCACTAGATGTATCCATGCCAGAGTCCACAGAGGATGAGCTGGAATCTGAATGGTTATCATACCCATCCTCATCCTCCTGCAGTTGGCTCACAATCTCAGCAAATATATCCATGGAGAACCTGTTATAGATCTCTTCTGCAGCTTGTTGTCGTTCAGTTTGATGAGGCATGGTGCAGGGTTAAGCAAATTCAAACTCAGCCGTCTGTGAAAGCGGTTTTCGTTGTTTGTTCGACAGGTTGATCAAAGTTGAAACCTGTTTTCGGACAATTCCGACGTCGAAAACGAAACCCAACTTTGAACGTCCTAAATTAATTATAAATTAATAATTAAAAATATTGTGCCTGTATGTTCAGCCCGGGATCCTCAAAAATCGACGCATTACGACATACATTATGACCATTTCAACTGTATTGCATTATGTATCTTTCTTGGTGCATTCATTTGGGTAGGTTCCTAGAAACGCATCGATTTAGATATGCCAGCAGGCTCCGCTGTCACGTCTACCAGGCATGTGGGAACATCAGGTGGTCGACGAAGCAAACCATCTCCTGCCACATTTTAGCAAGTTGAATCCTTCAACACTCGCGGTGACTCGCATCGCAACAATCTCGTCATCGCTTTGTTGAGGGGGACTAAGGTTCCCGGACGGTGCCATCGCGTTCGCTAGCACATATATAATGGGTCACCGAGTATGATATGACTTTCCAGTAAACTATCATGATGTTCTTCGCTGCATACTTGTGGACACTTCTGGCTTTGTCAATCACGGGTTCGGCTGTTGAAGTTCGCAATTCCCACATCACCCTCCCCATGACCAGCAGGCTGCAATTCTCCAATGGTACCAACCTGGTGCAGCGCGATGATGCCCAAGACACTGGTGTTACTTTGGAAAACTTGTATTCCCTCTCCTGCGTATTAGTTGGCGTTGGCAGTCCCCCCACACTCTGTAAGTTCAACACTGAGAAAACATGCGGTTGCTAATGTATTATTTGAAGACCGCTTGATTGTCGACACCGGGAGCGCGAACACATGGATTGGCGCCAGCACTCCGTACAAACCAACCGGTTCTGCCTTCAACACTCACATTGGTATTCAGATGTTATACGGTAGTGGCGCCTTCGCCGGTATGACATACAACAATATCATAAGTTGAAAATACCTACGATCATCTATAGGAATACTATTCCGCGATACCCTCGAGGTTGCTGATGGATTAATCATCAACAACATGCACATTGGTGTTGCCACTCACACGTGGGGCATGGAATATGACGGTGTTCTTGGCCTCGGGCCTAGCATCTTGACACGCGGCAGCATGCCAAGCCAAAAACAGATGCTGCTTCATACTGTTACTGAACGCCTGTTTATGCAAGGCAGCATTTCTCAGCCCCTTGTTGGTTTCTTTTTCAAGCCCTCCACCAGGAATATAGACGATCATGATAATGGAAGGCTCGTCTTTGGTAAAGAAGACCCTGGTTTTGACATCGGCAATGTTGTATACACGTAAGCTACTTCAGCTCCTGGATCAATTCAGACTGATAGTAATTATTTTGTTTCAGTTCTGTCGCCGACGAGATGCCTGGATTGAAATATTTGGGTATCGAGGGGAGCATCACATACGGCAACACGGAGATCTCACAATTCACCGTCGGTATCGTGGATTGTGCCTCCACCGTGAATCACCTTGCCTCCGGTGTGTATTTAGAGTCAGCGAGTAATAATGGTCTAAACAACATTTGATAGATGCCTATGACAGGTATAAAGCTGCAACCGGCGCTGAGTTCGATCCGATGAATGACCTGCTCTCTATTACCCTTGAGCAGTACGATGCCCTGCGGCCCTTGGATTTCCACATTGGCGAAGTACGTCAATTCTGTCAACCCTCACACCCCTTATTCACCATTCTGCATGGCAGCAAACCTACAGTCTGAGCCCTAACGCCCAAATCTGGCCTCGTTGGCTCAACTCCAGGATATTCGGTACTACCAATGGTATATATCTCGTCATTAAAAACCTTGATAGACCCACTGGCAGTGGGGCATATGACTTTCGTCTTGGCTACGTATTCCTCCAGCGCTTCTACAGTGTGGTCAATGTCGTCGACTCCAGTATTGGCTTTGCCACAACGGCGTACACTCATGCTACCACCAACTAATATCTAGGCCCTTTTCTGATTGGACCGACTCAGACGCATATATAAGGCTCACGAGACATATTTAGATTACACTTCTCTTACCGTCTTGTCAATCATATGCTCTTCCACATCATCTTCTGTCCGACGTTAGTGTTGCCGTCGACTGTGACGGCCTTCCACTTTTTAACGTTCAGCTGAGCGTATACAGAACCATACCATTACGTCTTGAGTGCTGACTTAGGTCACACTTAATGCATTAATGAGCACTGACCCATCGTTTTTATGTATCATATTTTGCCTGACAGTCCCGAACTTTAGTGGGGCACTGTAATTGCTGATGAGTCGGATTCTCGGAGAAATGCCTCGACCAAGCAAAAAAAAAACAACCAGGCGAAAGCTCATTGATGCATTGGTGTGATGGCTGAAGCCCTCGCATGCATTGGTAGTGCTATGGAAGCACAGAACAACCTCCCATAGCTTTATAGCATCATTTCTGATCACCGGGTATGCCTCTTGGGCCTCCAAATACAGTTTTTCTCATGGTGTTTCAAATTCTTGTGATGAAAATTTTGGATTCAAGTTTTTCATAATTCTGGCCAGCAAGCATTACTATACATGAAAACATGTAGATTTACTAACTTACGCTACTTTCAGTTGAATTTCATAGAGTAGTTGTTATGAACTGGGATAGTTCTGAACATGACTGCCTCAAACAAGAGGTATCGAGAGTCGTGGGTTCGTTAGTAATAGCCAGACAGAGGCCTAGCACAGGTCAAGGTAAACAACAAAGACAGTTGAGTCCGAGAGAGGACTAGACTGGCTGAGTTGAATACATTCTACAATGACTAAGGTAGTTCTGAGTAGTATTACACGGAACTAGCTGGGTCGAGGCAAGTAAGCTTGCTTTAGGCTAAGACTTAGGTGTGCTAAGCTTAGATACGATCTTAGATGACTAAGGATTGGGGGTCCTTAGCGAAAGGGGAATCCAGGTAAAACCCAGTAAGATTAGAATGAAGAAGTACAGTATATCTACGAGCGTTTATATACTAAAGTGAAAGAGTACTTTAGGGCAAGCTCGTTAGATATAAGCAGGATTGCGTAACCAAAGAAGGAAGGCAATGGAAGTACAATGTGTTGAACGTATGGTGTCATAAGGAGTCAAAGTGAGTCAGAGACAGGACCGAGTCATGTATGAACATACGGTCAAGTGACCATGGGCGAAAGTGATATACAAGGAAATGATGAAGTAAGCATAGGAGAGCGTAAGTAAGGAACAAGAATAAAGAGGGGCATACAACGATTGTAACAGTGCTTTGAAGAAGAATTGTCTTATGTTTTTGGGTATGTCCTTGTTTTTGTTACCTTTCCAGATGTTCTCATTTGTTTCCAATTTACCTGTTATGCCTTGGATTGCATATCTTGTTATGTCGAGGTAGTTGGTTGTCACTCGTCTTTCTATGTTTCTTTTTTGTTCTCTGATTCCTTTGTATGCTAATGCTTGGGTCATGGTCGTTAGTTTCGCTCCCTGCAGGTTGAATTCATCTGGAATTGTAAGGTCTAGGGTGTCTTCAGTGAGTTTATTTGCGCCCTCTTTGGCGAGGTGGTCAGCTTGATCATTTCTGTGTAGGCCACTATGCCCTTTCACCCAAACGAAACCTGTTTGTGCTGAGCATCTCCTCAGGTGGTAAGCAGTGGCTTTTAAGTGGGCACTGTTTGCAATGCCTATCCATCCTGCGTCTTCCCACATGGGGAGGTATTTTGTGAGACTGTTGATCGCGTACTTTGAGTCAGTCATGAATGTGATAGGTACATTGGGTTCTATTTTTTGTAGTGCTACAAGGATGGCTGATATTTCTGCATTTTGATTCGAATGGTTGTCTCCAGGGATTTTCAGGGCTGTGTTGTTTGGGTGATCATTTTCAATCCATATTCCGCATCTGCTCTTTGCATTATCTTTCCTGTTGTTGGTGCATGATCCATCTGTGAAGATGGTCACTTTCTTGTTTATGAGGTTAAGACCACATGTTGGGTTCTGTAAATGGTGAGCTGGGGATAGGGAGTTGTGTTTCGGGTCTATGAATATTCTAAAGCAGTCTTTTAGGCTTGTCCTGATCATTGTGGTTGGGTCAAAGAGTATTTCCCTGTTTCTGCTCTGGTGGGCTTGAGTGTTCTTCTCCCTGCGTCGGTGAGTTAGTGATAGTTCATCCTTTTTTGGTTTTGTTCTCGTATCATATTTTGGGGCTATCTTACTGAGGATTTCTCTTGCGTTAGCTGCGCACTTATGCAGGTTTATACACCTGGCTTGTCGGTCTTTCCGGCATGGTTGGCACGTGCAGTCTTTGCAGGGGAGGTGTCTTTGTGAGTTATTCCTTATGTCAGTAAGTCGTTTGCTTATTTTGATCATGTTTTTGATGGCCTGCGATTTATGTGTGTTCTGTAGGCATTTATCTTTTGTCTTGTGGTATGCTTTCATGGGCACACCTATATGGCACCAGGTGGGTAATTATTTCTTTAATTCCTTCAAGATTTTGATTGGGGCAAAACTGACATTAAACTTTTTTGCTGTTTTTAGGATTGACTTGATTTCGTTGTGGAGGGAGTTTGCTCTGGGGCCTCTCAGTGGTGGGTTCCATGCTGTTAGGAATGGGTTTGTTGATGTGTCGTTGCTTTTGTTTGGGTTCAGGTTGTGTATTAGCAGATCAGCGATGAAAGCCCAGTCAGGTCTAGAGGGGGAGAGGTCAAGATAAGGTTTGATCCACATCACTTCAATCGCTTTGTTTCTTGATTTAATGTCTAGTAGATTAATTCCACCGTCTTCTTTCGGGCGTTGTAATTGTTCAAGGCTTATTGGTGGGGAATGTTTGTCATCCCAGATGAAGTTCTGGATCATTTTGGTGAGTGCTGCTTCTATGTTCTTTGGCATTCCTTGAGCTTTTGTCAGGAACTGTGTCATTCTGCCTACGAACATTTGTATAATCAGTTGTTTGCCAGCTAAGGTAGGGTGACATTTTTTCCATCTATTTAGGGTAGAGTTAATCTTGTCTATGACC
>MU173076.1:11948-87621 GCA_016695475.1 Suillus decipiens | reverse complement strand
TGTGGTGTCAGTGACTGCCAGCGTCGATACAAGAACATGAACGGTTTACGATATCACTATCAGCACTCGGGTGACCACGGTGCAATTGGCCTGGCTCTCCTAGCCAGCGGACAACACGAATGCTTACAGAATGCTCATGGACGGAGTAGCAGTGCAAGCTCACGGCATTCAACGCCAGCGACGAGTGGACACTCGACGCCAGTGAGCGCACACCCGACATCGTCATATGCTCAACAATATCAACAGCAGATGCTTTACTCTTCTGCACAACAGCAGTACTTGCGCCAGCAGCAGCAGGCCTTACATGCACAAATGCAGATGGGTTATCCTACCTGCTTGACCGAGGCTATTCCTATCACCGTCGCCCAACCATAAAGACCGGCGCTCATTCAAAATGCAATAGTCCGAAAGGATGAAGCTTTTTCGAACGTAGACTAGATGTAACTTATCGGCCATCAACACACTCCTACTGGCTCTCGTCACCCCTCGGCACGTTCTGGGCCTACTTCGGCCTCTCGCCATCTCGACACCTGGTGCCAAAGTAAAAAATTATACATATTGGTCGAGTATTGTAATATATCGCGTCTTTTGCTTCCCCGCTTTGCTTTCACTTTGCTCTTGTGTGTTTCGGTCTACAGCATATCCCAGGTCGACGTCCATCGCTTCTTCGTTTGCTGGTTCTCGTTTGGTTTTCCTTGGCGTCAGGCTTATAATAATGCATCTCTCTTCTTCCTTGGTTGTTCCCCACCCTCAGAGCATAGCAACTTTCCTACGTTCCCCAAAAGCCGGGATTCTGTACTATTATGCAGGCTGGCATCTCTTTTGTAATCCTACTCCTCTACAGGTCCATCTCTCGCACTCGTATTGCGTATATTTACATTAGCTATCTACATACACAGTATGACTTCCTATTTCATCATGCATGCAGTGGATCTTGTCAGATGTGCGAGTCTCGGAATACTTTGAAAGTTAAAGTGAAAGGCCTAATCAAGTCGACATGCACATGGTGCCACGTGTTGATCGGGATCACTTGTGTCAGTGTTTGGACGATCCCGATTCCTCGCAGATCTGATCGACAGGTCTCACTAGACTACCAACACCCCAGGCTTGAAGCTTGAAGTCCTGCTGCTCCTTTGCATTTAAGATCAATCTTTTCCATTCTGAACCGTTGACGTATGACACTCTGTAACGAGGACAAGCTGAATGCTCAGGGTTTCAATGGGGTGCGTGACGTCGCAACGATCACTGACAGTTCGTTTGCAGCCGAGGACGCACTTGCACGAAAAGGGAATAGACGAGAAATACAACAGAATTCTGAGTCTACGTATATGTAGCTTTGGAGGGGAAAAAGTTTTACCCTCTCAGTGTCTCTATCGTCTCCTCGGAGGCCCGAGGGTCGGTCGGTACGCAAAAACGAGCATCCTGCTGAATCCGAATTGAAAGTTTGATGAGAGGCGAAGCTGAAGTTGGGTAAGAGGTAAACCCTAGATCTTCTGTCCGAGACTAACACTCGGCAGGGAAGAAAGAGGCTATACGAGATACATAGCTGCGGAAGCACTTTGGATAGTGCGCATCTCCATTACCTGGGTGACTGATCCTTGTTCTCTATGAAAGCGAACCTTTTACGGAGAACCAACCCTGGTTCTGACCGATACATCTATGTAGGGCTAGAATCGGGTATGTACGCAGATGGGTCCTGATGGGTCCCATCACTGTCATTGTTTCAGTTGAAGCCCTGCGAAAATTCGCTTGTGGATGGGTGGCTCATTTGGGCCCCTTTTTCTGTAGTCCATCTGCCCCAAGATAAATTAATATTCCAGCCACGCCACATCGCCAACTCGAGTGTCCCGACAACGCATGATTGACGTGCTCGCCGAGAATATTAGAGCGGGAGTCTGACTCGGAGGGACGTGAACGGAGTCATTTCATGCATAATCAACGTTGTTCTATATAATTTTTGGTTCGTATCGTAGAAGCCAATGTACATTGCGTCGAAGGAGTCTATATTGTTGCAGGCAAGATTATCGCGAAAATAATACATTCCGTGGCCAGAGTTTTGCCTGCAGGTTTCCCCGTCGTGGCAAAAATCTAGTAGCCAATCGCATGATACCTAGGTAAATCTACATTGAACATATGGTTCTAATACGAGTCAGACCGCAAAAAAATGTAATCGGTTTTCAGCTGAGGGAAGATTTTTGTAAAAAGTATATCAAATTCTCCTTGATAATGCTCCCATATGCCTTCCTCATTACACGGGTAGATCAGCACGAGAGATTCCAACCTACTTTTTGAGTCACGGGGCTCGAGGGAATCAAGGCTTGCCTCATCCATGTCATAGTCATGGTGCACATAACGGATTGTAACACAAACGCAAAGTTTCTTCAAGCAAGGGTACCGCTCGACGAATCTGGCGACATCGGACAGTGAAACTCGCAGTGGCTTGAGTGCCGCGCCAAACATATTCCCGTGTTCCTGGTTGAGGAGCAACACCTCAAGATAGGGCAAAGCGTCTCCGATTTCCTCCAGGTCGTCCTCCCCCATGCTTATGCAGGATATAGTATCGATGTCCACAACCCGAAGGCGACTGAGGTAGAGGAGTGGCCGTATGGTATCAATGGTGATGACTGAACTAGTAGTTGAGGAAGGATTATCGTAGGAAGTATCGGATAAATGTATGCGTTGCAGGTTCCTAAAAGCCGAGCTCATATGAAGGGATTTGAAAAATATCTCTAGCAGGCTTGGATAAAACTCGACGTCAGATTGAAGTGACATCGAGGTGAGTTTACTAGGCCATAGACGTATGAAGACTTCGACGTCTCGCCATTCTCTGGTTTTCCAACTAACGCTGTCACAGCTCTCAAAGAGAACTGGGTTGCGAGATGAGTTGAAAATATCTTCGAGAACACTGCCCGTGGGCAAACGCATCTTGATGCTGGTGAATGATGAGAGTCCACCCAAATAAACCAGGGCATCCTTTGTAATGGTTTCTACAGCAACTGCGCGCAGCTTGGGCATTTTTTGGATAGCACACGAGATTGGCAGAGTTAAAGGCGCATCCAATAGGACAGATTGAGAAGAAAAATCGACTTCGAACTCGAATTTTTCAAGGGACGGGCAAGTTGTATGCAGTGACCGTAAGATCATGCGCGACGAAATCCTCTGCCAAAACTTCAAGTCCTCACCACAATCACCGTACTCGGGTGCATTCACATAAATGCGAAGATGCTGCAGGCGCGGGCCAAGTAAGGGGCAGGTTAGGTGGACTAATTTACCGTAGCCACCTAATTCTCGTAGGTTTGGCATCAGGACCTTCGAGGAGTATGCTAAGGTTTGTAAAAATGATTGGACAGGACGCGGCCAACCATCACGAAACCTCAAACATCGGACACGATTTGCATAGCGACCAATAATGGCCAACTGAGCTTCTGTTAGGATCTGTACCATTATTTAATGTGTATTTCTATTTCCCCTGAAAAAAGGACTAACAATTGGGTAATCTTCCTCTGGGAAATTTTTGCAACGTGCCTGAATAATACTAGCACATCGCATGAGGGGTTGAAGGCCTCTGAGAGTGTGCCAGAGAGCATCTAATGCTTGCTCCGATAATGTGCGACACGTTAATGCAAGGGCGAATAAGGTTGGTCCCGAATATTGGACATAGCTCGGTTGCTGATGCTCCCAATAACTACGTTTTTCGGCTTTGAGATGATTCATGATGTTCTCGAAAATTTCAGAAACAAGGAGAGCGCGAGGTATTGTGCGATTGACAGTGAGAAGCGTCATTGCTCAAGTTATCAGGAGCGAACTTAGCGGAGAGGTGCAATTACTTTGGACTTTGAAGTGGCGTTTAGGTCGCAAGGGTGCTTAAAATCGATGGGCAATGTGAAGGAACATGCAAGGAAAACGAGTAGAAGGTTAGGCGATCGGAGTATCGGAGTATCTGAGTGTATCGGAATCATGTGTACAGTATGTACTACATATTCTGTCCTAGCGTGCCGAGTCCAGGGGGATGCACACAGTACAAAACATAGTGAAGCCTTCAATTTGGGGGCCATAGTGACTTCCACAAAGGACTGTTCAGTACTTGTTGAAGGCCATAAATTCAAACTTGAAATACTAGATATGGGAGCACGATGCTTAGTAAGTGATTTGCGATGCGCTTTTGGAAATTCTCCACGCATGCCACAAGGCACGACAACTCTCATGTACAGGAGGGAACAATATCCATCACCCACAATTTGTTTGCAGCTTTGTGTCATGGTATCATGATTATGGCAAGTGAGATAAGGTAAGTTGAACAATGAAGCCGCAGTCAACAGAAGTAAATCCTTTAAATTACATAAGTTCGTCTATAAATGTGACCATGATGCGCTACTAGGAGTACTTCACAGAGATGCAGTTCACTCAACGGCATTCCGCTCGAGAAAAAGCTTTTTATATACGAGTATGTGATGCAGTAAGAATACATGTCACTCAAGATTCAAACCAGTCAACTGAGATGAATTGACTCTCAACGGCATTCCGCCCGAGGAAAAGCTTTTTTACAAGCGTGTCCAACCTCCGAGTCGAGTAATGACACGTTATGTAAGATGAGTCAAAGTCTTCGTCCACGTCATCGGGTGTAACATCAACAGGTTTTGTCAAGCAAGGACACAGCTTAATGAATCTAACGACCACAGCCAATGTAACTTCCAGTGGCCTGGGATCATGACATACATCTCACCAAGGAGTAAAATGCCATGCCCTTCTGTCATTTCCTTCAGATCATCTTCGTTCAGGCTGATAGAAGACCCCGCATCGAATTCCGCAACCCGTAAGCACTGAGGTAGAAGAGCGGCGATATAATATCACCATAGGACTGAAAGAAACCGATGGGCAGAGAGGGGAGAGAATTCGAATAGGGTGTGCACTGCTGGAAGCTTTACGCATATGAAGCGAGTCAAGAAGTACAAACTGAAGTGACGTCATGATGATTTTGCAAGCGAAAGACATGTGACCATTTCGACGTCTCGCCATTCTGTGATCTTCAAGTCAACACTTTTAAGCTTCTATGGCCGCCGTGGGTTGAGCCAAGAACATATTCCAGAATCTAGATCACTGCATGTGGGAAGATGCGTCATGATGCTGGTAAATGATGGGAGTTTACCCAGATAAGTCGGCGTCCTTAGTTCATGATGGCCGGTACGTCGACTGTGCACGGTTTCTGCAAATTTTGCATGACATACGGGACTGGCAGAACTAGTAAAGGCGCGTCTCATGGGGCCAGGTCCAGAGAAGTCGAGATTGAAGTTCAAACTTTCAAGCGATGGACAACTTGTAGACAGTGACCGTGTAAGAAACCCTCTGCCAAAAGTTCAGCTCCTGTCCATAGTTGATTGACGCGGATATATTGATGGAAAGACACTATAGACGTGGGCCAAATAAGGGGCAGAGTGGGTGGAACAAAGTCACACACCACGTAAATCTTGTAGGTTTGGCATCAGGACCTTTGAGTATGCTAGGATTTGTAAAAAGGATTGGACAAGACGCGGTGATGCAGTATTGACGATTTTGAAAGGGCACTTTGCATGAGGGCGTCTTCGAAGGATATGTACAAGCCACAAGATGAAAAGGTGAAGACTTGGATTTCAAGAGTCGTAGTATTACGTACCAAAGCGATACAAAACAGGCACCACGTCGTCATCCAAGTTGACACAAGACAGCCGGAAAGCCTTATCATTGCCGTAGAGCCTATCCTAAATTACAAGAGAGCTGACATTGCAAAGGGAATCTCGGGAAGATCGCGGTATGTGCCTCTTTAAATTTATCTGATACCACGCGCTTTAGAAAAAGAGCGGCATCGTGGGTTTCAGCGGCCTGTCGTGGTTGGCAGTACTTGAGTAAAGTCTTCGACAAACAAACATACATGCTCTAAATATGCCCCAAACTCAGGGAGATTCGACCAATACTAGTGTGTCTGATGCGAAGGCAGAAAGGATCTGCGCCAGCTAACAATTCTCGAAGTTGGATCAGCAGAGACTGACAATTGAGCTATGGCAAGGTGATCGTTACTTTGCGCGTCTCGCACAACGATCGCTTATTCCAAGGTCATGAATGTCATTATTGAATAAAGCAGGAAAAGAACATTGGGATATATTGGGATATATCGTATTGGTATCATTAGAAGAATACATTTCTAGAACAAAACACAGCACTAGGCCGTCTTCACTGCCCGCCAGAATGATGCATACCTGCACAAACATGATCAGTAATCCTTCGCAGCGAAATCAAAAACGTACATATTGACACGGTCTATTGGAGCCTCGGGCCCCTTCCTAACTCCCAAAGCAGTGACGGTAAAACCTTTGCGTTCAAATCTGACGCAACACATCGTCAGCCTTCACAGGGCCCAGCACATTCTCAAGAAAAAACGTACACATCACAGTACCATGGTTTCCTAGCTGCAGAGCGCCAAAGAACGAAACCACCGGGTGAGAGCACACGATAGAACTGGTCAACCTCATCATCGACGTCTTTGGATTCTGGTGAAAACCAATCGAGGTGATCCATAATAACGGCTCGAGTGAGAGACCAAGAAGTCAATCCTCGTAGGACGCTAAAAGTTTCATCAGGCTGGTTAAACTTCATAATGTTAACAATGCTTACTTATATATCGAATCAGTGTGCAGTCTGAATGCCTCGGTAGCTTCGGCATTATTAGCTTTGAGAGCCTCAAATCCGGAGCGCGTCAGATATTCTGGGCACGAGGATGGTGTATAGTGCCCAAGAAGTGTCTGATAGTGTCCTGTAAGTGCAAGAAAAGACTCGAATATCCTCAACTTACCAATGGGTAGAAGTACGCGCCATCCTTGAAGGAATACGTCGATGGTAAAGGGTTTAGGGTATCTCTTACAAACTCATACATGGACCCTTCGTCCAGGACCATGCGGCGCTGGTTGAGGGGTACTCCAAGTGCATTCCAGCAGAATATCGGGCTCTTGAGCAAGGCAATGACGACAGGGTTCAAGAGGACGGGTTTCAATTTCTCGTGCCAGATCTGCTCCTGCTGAGCTATACTGGCTGCATTGCACAAAGTTTCCACATCTTTCGATACTCCAGCGATTGAAAAGATGACTCTGGCGAGGCGCAGTGCCCAGCCGCTGTATCCTTTCAAGTAGAAAGCTTTGGAGAAAGCATCGTCGTTGATGTGCCAAAATTGATAGGCGATAGAAGAAAGAAGGGGAGCAATCTTGGAGTCGAGAAGCGCACGGAATTTGGGATGTTGCCCGTTACCGAACATGGAGAAGAAGTCTTCATACTCAAGAGCTTGCACGGCTGCAAGTTTCAACTCCAGCAAATGACCTTGACTGGATGGCGAAAAGTCAGCCGAACCGTAAGATGGAAGGTAGTTGGTCATACCAAGGGTTCATATCCACACAGTGAATCTTCAAGATAGATGTTAGTACAAGATCATGATGCTTCATCGATGCACGCACTCTCTTGGGCTGCGCTGCTATGGCGTAGTGCAAAGCATTGTCACCTGCTGATGTGATTACCAGCATCGAGTCTTCGGGACCGAGATTCAGATGCTTCATATCTACCTCAGGATCCTCCTAGCATACTGATCAGCGTCCGAGGGCGGGCAATATCAAGAGAAACAACAGACCCATGTGAAAGAATATATGAATGTTCTAAAAGCCTGATGTACAGCCTGCTCATAGTACGGAAGCCTCCAAGGCTAGTCCATGGTCAGTTTTATCGTGAATGTCATAATGCGTTGACTCACCTTTCCCAGATGATAGTGGAAGGAGCTCAAAGGCGGTGTCACAGTGATAAGTGCATCTGCGTGAGAAGCCTGCGTCTTCAGAACAGGTTCCCCAATCTCAAGTGGTGGAATAGTTTCTGAATCCTTGATCGTTGTAAAAGATGCCGGCGAACAATTGCCAAGCATGTTGCCCCCTTCAACTTCAAAGGCATGACAGAAACGAGATACGTCACACGAACGCGAGCGGCCAAGCCAGATATAGTATGGACTATGAAACATTAGTAAAGACGATTACAAAGAAGAGTTCGATGATACTGACATGCGAACGATGAATGGGATGACGAAGCGATTTCTACCGTTGTAAGTCTTGACCTGCACACATAATTAGCGTGATTGATAGTAGAAGTAGGTTCGTAAACGCACCGTGCCGAACTTGTATTCCAAATAGTCTCGACGATGTGGTGACAATGACACATGGTCAAAGTCGAACCAGATCTGCCAGAACCATCTACTAAGCCAGCCACATTCCTTGCTCGTGCCTCCTATGGCCTTCTCGTGCAACGACGGCTGCTTTCCAGAAGTGTAAAAATCGACAACAGACAAGAGACCGTTCTCCGGGGAAAGAACGTAGTCAATACGGTCTAAAAGAGCGTAGAAGTTGGGTATCTAAATTTGAATTATTAGGGTATTCTTCCAGAAACCGATGATCTGGAACTTACCATTGAGAGGGAATAGCTGAGCGTCACGAAGCTCACGCTTCCTTTCGGGTCACACCGAGTCCATTCTGGAAGAGCAAACTCAGATGCATCTTGACACAGTACTGTAATGTTTGTCCATCCGCGCTTGGCAAATCGCTCCCTGGCAACCTGAAGGAGGGGTTCACAAAGATCGATAAGATAAATAGCATCGAAGGAGGACACCGGAAAGTGCCGATCCATGAGTTCGATATTGTGGCCTGAATGGCGTTTAAGAGATGATAATCAAACCAGCAAGTAGGCACGTACCCGTTCCTCCGCCTATATCAACCCAAATCAATTTCTGCTTGGGATTTTTGGCGCGCATAGTGCGGATATGACTGACTGAAAGATTGAGCATGGTGTTTCGGCCTCGCAAAAGACCACTTCGGGTTGCATCATAAACATCGGCCTGGCCTTTGTAAAACTAGGGATGTGATGGGTGATCTGTGAGATATAGATTAACACAAATTTACGGACATTGTCTAATCTTGTTCGCTGATCGCTTGCGTGAAGAGGGCGGATAAAACAATGCCATACGAACTTGAGCTGAGGGCGAAGGGCACTACCGAGGGCAAGGAGAAATACTGTGAGGGAGCAACCCAGTAAGACGAAGGCGGCGATGGTTGAAGATCCGGTCCAGTATGTGATTACTTCACTAACATATCTGGTACATCGTCAGGTGCTGGTCGATGTTTAGAATACGTGCCAATCACTGACCTTCGTTCAATATAGACTACGAGGGCTAGACCGACCAACAGGAGAGTACGAGAGATCGTAGCCATTATCGTCCCCAAAAATTTGAACCATCTTCTTATTCTTCCTTTTAATGGCACGCGTGCTGAAGTGCGTGCCACTATCTGGTACTACGTTTGTACGAATGTGGGATTGTCTATAAGATGAAATGGAAGGAACCTGAGGTGAACCAATGAGGTGATCTTGCTTAAAGATTGTACGCACGAGGACTTCAGGCACGACTCGCTAGTAGGCTTCGACGAACGTGTACGCGGAGATATAATGGCTCATTTCGGACTCGGCTCTAGGTACTGAGTGAGCCAGTTCATGAACGTGAACTGACGTGATAAACGAGTGTCAAGCAAACGTTCAAATGTCCCTTGTCGATCGCTCAGGCCAGACGTACGTGGCATCGGTAAGCTACCTGCAAGCGCAACTGGTTTGATTTCAAATAACAAAATATAAATATAAAATTTGATATGATCTAGGGTCAAATAAATGAAAATAAAAGAAGACCTGATGACGATTGTGATCTCAAGGTCAGTCTTATCATTGATCAAAGCCAAATCAGCCTGAACCCTGAAGAGCGTCTGTTACCTCCTGATGCTTTCTCACCAAAGAATGATGAGCTCCGTATCCATCTCGAGATAACGAAAGGGCTCAGCAGGCCCGGATCACCAAAATTCAATGATTGGTAGATGGGCCACCACACCCTATTATGGAATGAATACGACATGTGGTCACATGCCCCGGCCCAGCGGCTCAATCACCGGCATGCTATCAGGTACCTTTACCAAACCTCTGCAAACTATGACATAAATCGATATCCTCACTCATCTGTGTATCTCCTAGTCGACAGCTTACCCAGCCGCACAGCGGCTACGACCATTACACCAGTAACTCTGATTCGACTTGTGCGTGACAATAATGCGGCTTCATTTTTACAGATGAGAAATACTTGACTGATAACCTGGCCTCCACATCTAAATGGCCGTTATTCCTATGTTGGCGGTCCTCATCAGCAGATCTGGGTAGACTGAACATGTACTCAACGTTCTCCAAAACTTCTACTCTTAGGAGACGAAGCTCGACTCTGATTCACGAATCATGAATTCTGGACTCGGCTGCAAAAGCGACTCAATTCACGGAAGCGCTTTCTACCAACGGCGGAGTTCAACGACTTTCATCTGAGCGCATAAGAAGTCAGGTCCAGTGATCAACGTTCAATTGTCCACCAATGTCTAGATCATGATCCGAACGTACAAACTGCAAAAACGAATGGACCTCAAAAAACAGAGTTCTGTTCAAATGGCCTTTAGTTAGATATCGATGATCATATTGAAGTGGAAAGCTCTACAGGAATGCAAACTTATCGAGGACAATCCAACGCATTGGTGGCATCTAGAGCAGCATTATGATATTAGAGCTTCTGGTTCTCGACGGTGAGTGTCAGGTGCTACCGTATGCAGCATGACAAGCGCTGATACGGTGCAATGAATGGACAGGAGTTGCGGATGGCTCCTTATAAGTATGTGCCCATCTTCCGCTTTTCCTGTCATAGACTCTTCGCGAAGGTCGAATGATTGGTGATCGCCGTCTTGCTCACAGAACGCCCCATGATATTCATTGACATCCATTTGTGCGTTAGTCAAGCTCCATCCCTTACGCCTTGGACTAATAGGGATGCTGGCCTTGTTGTGTTTCAAATTTTGTAGATCCTCGTGCACATCCAGGCGGGGCTGAAGCGCTGATAGTCCGAGCTATCGATTAAACACGTCCACGAACTAACCATGTTTAGTGAGTCCATCCAGCATCTGTTGCGTACTGCTGACCTGTAGAAAATTTACAGGAATACTAGTATCTTTAGAACACAATGCTATGCGCGCGTAGTATGCAATCGATACCACATTTGGATGTAGGCCCAATGCCTCGCATATATAAGGACCTCCAAGTTGTTCCCGCTACCTCATCTCGAAATTGCATACTCTCTTGTAAGTCCAAAATATTCCTATTCAATATCAGGACTAACGGTACTCCCCAGTACTATGTCTTTTACTGCATTATGCGGCTACGGCGGGTGGATTCCAAAGCATCCTGATGTTCACAAGAACTTCATTCGTCGTCTCATCAAGCGTGCTGTCCAACGTTCCCAAGATTCTGCCATACACGAGCCTGCTGTTGCGGCTTTCGGGGAGGCGATCCAAGGGCATCCCGTCATGAAGTCCTTGTTCGACCAAATATTGCGACAAGTCCATGAGCGGAACGAGGTATGGGTAGTAGCTAGTAAGCCTTTGGCAAAGACTCATTCCCTTACACAGGTGACGAGCTTTGAACACTTGTTGTCATTGCTCGACTGTATCATCGTGACAGCGCCCAAGTATGAGTTAGCAACAGACCCGGAGGGCAATGTGATTGGCGAGCCTGTCGGAGTGCCTATTTATCTCCTTTTCGACTTGCTCAGCAACACATCTGCAGCCTATGACCTGTTCCGCATGGACGAGTTCAACCGTGCGCTCAAAGCCTTGTTGGAGAACTGGGGCAAATTCCTCATGCAACCTGGATCGAATTTAACCCTTAATGAGACCGATGAAGGCTGGTTTGGTACGGCCGGAATCACGAGTCTTGAACAACATCTAGGCAAATATAGCTTCGAGCAGACCTTCAAGTGTCCTGACCCAGCAGCCGATAACCGTGGGTTTGCAACCTGGGATGCCTTCTTCACTAGACCGCTCCAAGATAACGTGCGCCCCATCGAAACCGAACTTATTATACTACCACCAGGTGTACCCCGTACTACTGCTGCAGAGCAGGGGACTCTCATCTACAGCGCCTGCGAGTCCACCGTCCTACACATTGCTAGGGACGTTAAAAAAGATGATCAGTTCTGGCTCAAAGGCCAGCCATACTCCCTTTACGACATGTTCAACCGCAGCGACGAGTACGCCAGGTTGTTCGAGGGCGGGACTGTCTATCAGGCATTCCTTAGTCCCCTCGACTATCACCGCTGGCATAGCCCCATCAAGGGCGCAATCAAGGATATTGTCACGGTTGATGGAACATATTATGCCGTACTTCCAGATGCTGGCGCAGAGAAAGGTGACCCTGATCTCCCAGAGGGTGACCCTCATGGTGCATTGATCCGCTCCCAGCCCTTCCTCACCATCTCTGCCGCTCGCGTGCTCATTTACATCGAGTCGGAAGACACCAACATTGGCACGGTATGCTTCATAGGCGTGGGGATGGCGGAGGTGTCGACTTGTCAGGTGACGGTGAGGAAAGGCCAAGCGGTGGAGCCGGGGACGGAACTCGGAATGTTTCACTTTGGCGGGTCCTCTCACGTCGTCGTATTTCAGAAGGGGACTGAATTCCACGAGAGAGAGCATATCAAATCGGGCGAACACGTCTGGGTCAATTCAATTATCGGTGTAGCTACTCGCAAAGGAGAGTGATGGTATAGGGTGGCTATTCAAACATTCTTTATCGAAAAGTACCTTGATTCTATAGGTTTTGGGAAAAGGTTTATGCTTACATTTTTTTACGATCGCGTTTTGGTATTACGAGCAGAACGACCTTGTACTATTAGCAGTTCGACTACACCAATGTGTTTAGTTTGTTGATTTACAGTCATTGCGACGCTTCACAATGAAGCTTGACAGGCTTGAAGTTTGAAGTCGGAGAACGCCTTCAAGTTGATCGTGCCGTTGTTATAGCATTGCTTCTGCAGCCTGCCTGCGTCATAGCGACTGGCCTTGGATCAGCGAAGCCCAAGCCAGAGTAACTAACAGAGCGTCGCGAGGTAGACCGCGTTCTTAGCACTCGCTGCAGTCACCGTCTCTTAAGATAGGGTAAGAGGAACGCTAGGATGGCGGAGATGGCAGCGGTTTCGAACCCGCGAAAGTTCCCATCAGGGGCCACCGCTACCGCAACCGCGCCGACCTTCTCATTCTGTTTAAGATGATACTACTGAGCCTATACTTAGTGGGAGTACAGGACCTGTCGCATGACTGCAACCGCGAAAACAAGACCTGTCAGTCGCGTCCAGTGAGCATAACCACCGGCAGTGTAGTTTACGCTTAAGGGAAGGCTAGTGGGGCAGACCTCGAGTCTCGTGGCCTTAGCACATCAAGCCCCTAAACCTACTCACCGAAGGGACCCGAGACGGCCGTTTCCGAACCGAACAGGAATTTGGTGTCTCCGTGCAGAAGATGATGACGCTGAGGCACGAAGAAACTTTGATTGGGGGAGACCGGGCGTGCCGGTCTCCGGCTCCATGTAATTAAATAAATTATACATATACTTCAAAGCGAAGGTCTTTTGTTCTCGAATCTGATACCTACGTCACACTGATCCCCCGGGCCCGGCAGTAATACTTTAGTAAACCATCATGGCGGCTTATCTTATTGACGGTCCTTATCAGCAGACTTGGCTACGTAAACTGAACATGCATTCAACGTTCTCCAGAATTTCCATTTTTTAAGGACAAACGTATTCGCGAATTATGAAATGACCGCGAAGGGCTCGCCGCGGCTGCAAAGTGACTCGATGCACGGAAGCGCCTTCCGCCAATAGCGGAGTTCAACGACGCTCATGATCATATCTGAGCGCATAAGAACGACTTTGCCGTGTAAGGTCCGTAATCAACGTTGCAATGTTCAACTGACCGCCAAGGTCTATGATTCAAACGTACAAGCTGTAGAATCGAACAATAGGGTTCTGTTCAAAGAATGGCCTGCAGTTGGATATCGACCCCTGGAATGCCAGCTACAGGAAGCCTTGAAGCTAGGCATTAATGAATAATTTCAAGACGCAGACGCTGAGAATGCAAGCCTATCAAGGACAATCCAGTGCATCAGTAGCATCAAGAGAAGCATTACAGATTAGATATTAATGGGACTTCTTGACGGTGGGTACTATCGGTGAGTATTCAGCATGACAAGCGCTGATGTGGTGCACTGAATGAATAGAGGTTGCGGATGGCCCCTTATGATATGTGGTCCATCTTCCGCTTTGCCTGTCATGGACTCCTCGCAAAGATCGAATAAATGGTGCTCAGTGTCCTGTCCACAGAATACCCACTGGCATTCATTTGCGCGTCGGTTTAGCTTCATCCCTTACGTGCTATTTAAGGACCCTGTTATATTTCGGACTTTTTAGAGCCTCACGCACGCCCGGGCAGAGGTAATGTTCCGATCCTATCGATTCACGTCATGAGCTAACCATGTCTAGCGTACTGTTGTACTCCCATGCGGCTTTTGTTGCGTGCCGGTGACTTCCAGAAAATATACTGGCATATCAGTATCACTGGAGTCAATTCTATGTGCACGTAGTAGTATGGCATCGAGACTACATTTGGATGTAGGCCTATTGCCTCGAATGTATAAGGACCCCCAACCCGCTCCTGCTACCCCATCTCGAAATCGCACCCTCTCTTGTGAGTCCAAAATCTTACCATCAAATGTCGGGACTAACGGAACCCCAAGTACAATGATTAATCCTACTGTGTTTTGCGACTACGGCGGGTGGTTCCCAAAGTATCCTGAAGTTCACAAGAACTTCGTTGATCGTCTCATTGGCCGTGCTCTGCGGCATTACAAGGATTCTACCTCACATAAACCTGCTGTTGCAGCTTTCGAGAAAGCGATCCGAAGGGATCCTATCATGATGTCCCTGTTCGATCAAGTATTCCAACAAGCCCATGAGCGAAACAAGGTATGAAGTAATGGCTAGTAAGCCTTTGACAAAGACTCATTCTCTTGCACAGGTGACGAGCTTCGAACACTTGTTATCCTTGCTCGATTGTATCATTGTCACAGCGCCCAAGTACGAGTTAGCAAAAGACTCGCATGGCAATGTGATCGGCGAGCCTATCGGGGTGCCTATTTATCTCATCTTCGATTTGCTCAGCAACACAGCTGCAGCCTATGACCTATTCCGCATGAAGGAGTTCAACCGTGCGCTCAAAGCCTTGTTGGATAACTGGGGAAAATTCCTTTCGCAACCTGGATCTGATTCAACGCTTAATACAACCGATGAAGGCTGGTTTGGCACAGCCGGAATCAGCAGCCTTCAGACACATCTAGGGGAATATACCTTTGAGCAGACCTTCAAGTGTCCTGATGCAACAGCTGATAACCGTGGGTTTACAAGTTGGGATGCCTTCTTCACTAGAACACTCCATGATGGTGTTCGCCCCATCATAACCCATCACATTTCACTACCTGGGCCCGCATTACCTGGACCCCATGCTCAGGCTGCTGCAAAGCAAGGGACTCTCATCTACAGCGCCTGCGAGTCCACCGTCCTACGCATTGCTAGGAACGTGAAAAAACATGATCAGTTTTGGCTCAAAGGCCAACCATACTCCCTTTACGACATGTTCAACCGCAACAACGAGTGCGCCAAGATGTTCGAGGGCGGGACTGTCTATCAAACATTTCTCAGTCCCCTCGACTATCACCGCTGGCATAGCCCCATCAAGGGCATAATCAGGGATATCGTCACGGTTGAAGGAACATACTATGCCGTACTTCCAGATACTGGTGCAGAGCGGGGTGACCCTGATCTCCCAGAGGGTGATCCTCATGGTGCAATAATTCGCTCCCAGCCTTTCCTCACCATCGTGGCCGCTCGCACATTTATCTACATTGAGTCAGATGACACCAATATCGGCACAATATGCTTCATAGCCGTGGGGATGGTGGAGGTGTCGACTTGTGAGGTGACAGTGAAGAAAGGTCAAGCGGTGGAGCCGGGGACAGAACTTGGAATGTTCCACTTTGGGGGGTCCTCTCATGTCATCGTATTTCAAAAGGGGACTGAATTTCACGAGGGAGATAATATCAAACCAGGCAAGCACGTCTGGGTTAATTCGATTATAGGTGTAGCTACTCACAAGGAAGAGTGATGGCACGGGGCAGCTATTCAAACATTATTTATCGAAGAGTACCCTAATAAAAGATTTGTGCATACACTATTGGATATGAAAGTCAGACCATCGTGCTCTACTTCCAATACTTCTACCTCTCGGAACCTTCCTAGTAAGGTTACCAAGCCTGTGCGACTCGCGACTGTTCGAAAAATTAAATTTTCTTGACCTTCGATTATTTAATGGGTGTGCAGGAGCTTCGGCTGCAAGAAATATATCCTGTGAAAACAAACGATGAAAAAACATAGCACTAATTTGTGCCTGCAAAGCATAAACCATGCCAAGACGCAATGGCTTCCAGAGAAAGTTCGGTTTGGACATATGTTCCACCTTGGTGAACAATGATTGCGATGATTTAGACACCTTCGCATGCGCCCCGACAAAAAAAATGTTCAAAATACTAACTGTTAGGTCTCTCTGCCTGCAATGTTCTTCTTGATCGCAAGTGTATTCTAAATCACTGCGGATTCTCTGCGCAGTGGTCCACAGATCAGCGTTCCTAACATTGCAGATATGTCTATAAACATCAATTCATTCAATACGCAATTGACTCTGCCCAAAGAGGAACCACGTGAAGCTTGCGGCAGTTTCACAACACACAATATATAATTAGTGTTTCAAACGTCTGCCCAAAGGCACGACTTGCTATGGGATAAATATTCAGTTGCAACGACAATTTGCGCAAGATGAACCTACCATTCATGAGTGAATATCAAGGTGCGTTCCGCTGGAAAAAAAACGTTGTCATCGGGAGGTTTCGAACCTACACAGTCGGAGAGAAACAGATTTTGATTCTGTCATAACAACCACCTGGCTAAGACCAGTTACGAGGAAGTTCTAAAGAAAGCATCCATGAGTGAATATCAAGGTGTGTTTCCGATAGAAAAAACGTCGTCGTCTGCAGGTTTCGAACCTGCACCGTTCAAGAGAAACAGATTTTTATTCTGTTGTGGCAACCACCTGACTGTGACCAGTTACGATGAAGTTCTAAAGAAGCCATCCATGAATGAATGTCAAGGTGAGTTCTGATAGAAAAAAATTTCATCGATAGGTTTCCAACCTACACAGTTCGAGAGAGACAGATTGTGATTCTGTTGTGGCAACCACCTGGCTAAGACCAGTTACGGTGAACTCCTAAAGAAACCATCTACGAACGAATGTTTAAGTGTGTTCTGATAGAGAAAAAAATCTATAGTTCAGCAGGTTTCGAACCCGTGTAGTCCAAGAGAAACGGATTTTAACTCCGTTGTGGTAACCGCACTGGCAAGGCCACTTACAGTTTGAACTCTTCTACTTGCCTAAGTTGAAAAGCTATGGGGCCCCGAAAAGATGACATGGACAATAAAGTCCAGATCTGAACGTCTACGAGACAATAACAATAAAAATGCCCCGACGAGGGATGAAAACTGAGATGATTCTAAATCGTCAGCAGGAGGAGGTTCCATATGATTGACATTACCACTAAGTATGCTACATGAAGTTTCTAGAAACACGGGAGGAAATCAGCAGATATTAAAAAACGAGGACAATAAAACACTGTCACCACCTTGAAGGCCAGACATGGAAGATAGTCTCGTCTTCCCATAAAACGGTGACTACGCAACAATCCAGTTCATCCCAAACATAACATCGAGACCACACGCGACCTCAAACTAGACATTGGTGGTGATGAGAGCACGGCAATGAATCACTGAGGCCATAGAAATTTCAGCGAAACGCGAACTTGGGCTCAGGTGGCCGAGCGAACGAGCAATCGAAGAAGAGACGAGGGAAGAATGTGATTCAAAGTCAAGAGAAACAGATACAGGAAGATGACCGATTTAAATGAGGTCCTAGTAGGTGGTAAAACACAATATAACCCACTCTCTTATGGTAACAGGAATAAATCTACATGACACATTAGAATGGTCGCACAGGGTGTTCGGAGGCTAATGGAAGCGCTTACCTTGCTAGAAAGATTCTGAAAAGTGGAAGCCTTGGAAGTAGAGCACGGGGGTCTGGCTTTCCATGATTTTACAATCGCGTTTCCGTTTTACGAGTAAAACGACCTTGTATTGTTAGTAATTTGACTACATTGATATGTGTAGTTTGTTGGTCGCAATCATTACTCCGCTTTACGATGAAGCTTGAAGCCCGAGAACACCTTCAAGTTTACGTTGCTGCGGTATTGCCAGTGCAGTCTGCATCAAGTAGGCCGAGCCAGTCGCTACGGTCACATACGGAGAAACTTCGTTTGGGGAGACTGGCTGCGCCGTCCTTCGGCCCTATGAAAGTAAACGGATCATACATATAAAAGCGAGTGTGTCTTCTGTTCTCGAATCCACCTAGTACATAGTAATTTATGGATCAGAATCAATAGGAGTGGCGAAAAAAAGCTCGACGTACATCTTCGCACACGATATCCTTGTTTCCATCCTATCCCGTGGCGGGAGACAGTCTACCTACCTGAGCGGTTGTCAGAAGAGGATGAGTTTTTAGACAAAAATCAGTAATGCACCTCACTTTTTCTGTTAGGGGCTTCTACGTCGGTTGTTCCTTTTCCCCTCAGAAAAGTTGGCTTTCGAATCACATTGGCCTGCTTAAGGTTATAAAGAGGCGTGAAGCAGTACTACCCTTCCTTGCTAAATCCTGTCTGATGAAGTCCTTGTTGGGTCAGTCTACGGAAGCTCTTCCGCCAACAGTCACTTGTTGCCATGGCAATCGGCGCTTTAGCTACCAATCAAGCACTTGCCAGACAAGCAGATATAAAACGCCCGGACATGCAAATATACTATAACAACATACCTATGCTTCAGCTAGTTCGCATTTGGGACGTGCCCTGTGATCCCGTCCAGCCTATGAATATACTCCTGCTAAGCCTTGTACATCACGAGTACAGCGCCTTGTTGACCTTGCTGGAACTAGAACTCTGCAGAGATGAAGAAGCTGACGGATGTGATAATTAAAATGACAGCTCGCGAACAAGAATTACGAGCAAAAATGCTCTTTTGGCTTCAGCAAAAAGTTTCCAACTTTGAGAACCACCGAGGAGATGACTACCCCTTCTTCAACTGCATCCCTTATTGGTTGATCCAGAGATGGATCTGATAAATCGATCATCAAACCTCGTTGGTTCAATAACTCTTGGAATGCTGCATCGCATATATTTCCTTGAACTTCAAGCTCTACACATTCACGATTGATCGTCCCGTAGTCCCCGACCTACAGTACTTGAGAGACAAACTGGGCGGAGTATGTACTATGGCTTGAACCGACCTTGATCTCAATCGCTGGCTCCTGCTTAGCCCACTTGGATAATATTCGGTCTGAAAAACGATAATGACTGAGTTATGGGCCAAGATCAGTAGCAAGGATCTACCAGTAGAAACACTCAGCATACCTCCCAGTGGAGTTCATTTTCATTTCCGTCCTCATCAATTTGAATAGGGCCCCATGCAGTCAAGCCACCTAGGCGGATGTCAGAAGAGACGATGTTTACAAGCTAGCGGGAATTGAGAACACGTATCCCATCCGTGACCTCTGCCCCAGGGTATTTTCGCCGGAACTACTTGGTTCCCCTGCGCTTCAGAGGGGTGTAGCGGAGCTGTACAGCCTTGTCCCATGCTTTTCTGGAAAATCTTGTCGAAAATCCGGGCACCACTGCCAGCTCGAGGCTATGCAAGTTCCTTCGCCGGCAGAGTCATGCCTGGCCTAGCCTACGCCGCTGGAATCGGTGCACCAGCAGTAAGCGCCCGTAGTACTCTCTCCCCGGCTGCGCCACCGGCAGGCTATTAACATAGTGCCATCAGTGAAAGCACAAAAGTAGAGGCGCACCTATTAGACAATAGCATACACATATATAATTCGTAAGTGGTGCCACTACGTCCGGAGGCCACCTACCGCCCGTGTGGTTTCCTCTTGAAGTTAAAGCTTGGAAGCTGGTTAGGAATATTACTACTTACTTGCTTGGCTGGCAAGTAAGACCGCCCCATACAAGGAGGAACCGATTCATGCAATGATAATGATCTGCATATGCGGGTGGCTAAAAAAAGAGAACTAGAGCGGTGTTTAAATTTCCCAGGGACAGGCACTGGCAGCTAATTATAGAGCCGGTCTGTCTTCCATACATCTGCCAGAAGTAAACATGCGATTACCAGGCGACTTAATGCCTGTGCGCGCGATCACAGTGGTAGCAATACAGTGACCGTTGGTGCTTCATTGAAGATTAATAACAAGATTGAAAATATCACTTGAAGAGTGACGAAGCATGACATGCGGCTCCCTGCCTTGTACAAGGCAGTACGTGGTAACTTGTCGCCGAAGAAACCTTATAAATGGTCCTACCTACAGCCTCTTGGGCGCTAAATTACTCTTCTCCTTTTCTTTGTCCAAATTCCAGCGATGCCTGATATTGCGGCCTCTCGCAAGTTCATCGACCTTATCCGTCAGGCCTCGTCCAAGTGGGCTAATTGGGATCCACCAATTGAGATCAAGGTCAGTTTAAGTACTCTCAGGTGATTACTGCGCAGATTTGGTCTCACAGTCGATGCTCATAGGTGGGGGACTTTGGGAAGATCGACAATGAAACTGGAGAGCTCGACGTGGAAGGGAATATCTATGATCCCGCATTCCAAAAATCACTCAAGACGCAAGGCTTGACGATCGATTTAACCGACTCGTCATGTCAGCCACAGAAGGGCGGAGTCGACGATAACATCATTATGTCCTCTTCGGGCGTCAAACAAGGGGATTTCTCGGCAAAGCCAGAAGTGTAAGAGCATACACACTTCTCTTGCGCGTATATCATTCATCATGCACCAATCGATCAGCTCCTTTCTCAACCTGGCATCGGCTTCCGTCAAGGCCGAATTTCAGTTCCAAGAAGGCAAACGAGGTGCCGTCCTCGTAATGCACAAGCCCCAGCAGGAATATATTCCACGGAACAAGGTGCTGACTCTTGTCCACAAGGCAGTGGAGCTACATGACAAGTATCTCGTCACCAGCACGTTCAAGTGCCCAGGATATTATATCTATTTGTCTAATAAATGTGGGTTTACTTGTCTCGTGCTTCATCAGCGGCGCTATACTGACGGCCTGACTCAGCCGGGGAGAGGATAGCACTGGCGCTAACTGCTACTGCACCGATTGCAGCTGCGGCAGGTTTAACTGCCGGTGGAACAGCCTCTGTAGACTGGTGGACTGATGCTCAAGCAGCATTCCTGCGAAAAGCGGTTGACAAGGCTGGACAGTACCGCTACACCCCACTGTACACCCTGAAGCACAGACGAACACCCCTGATGGCGCGACTTTTCCGCGGGGAAACCGAAGAGGAACTAGAAGACTTTTTGTCAGTTACCAATTTCTACCTATGATACCCGATCCTGACATTCACCCAGGTGGCCTGACTGTATAACACCGTGGCAACCTCTTGATGAAGATGGTATGGAAGATCCGGCGTGGGAGGACGTATGTCAGGTTTTGCTCACTCCTTCTAATGATTTGTTCATGATTTATCTTTTAGAACGATGAAGAATTTGCTCCCCGATCTGGGGAAGAAGGCGAACTTCCATTTGCATGATACATGTTTGTGTTTTGGTTTTGTGTTTGTCCGTTGTACGATCGATTTCAAAGCGTCTGTCTTGTCTGTTAAATGATCAACTTTGGATCAATTGATACCTGGATTTGCGCTGGCTGTATACGTGTCTTTATGGTTTCTCTGTCACATCTACTATATCCATGCAATGTATACAAATATCACTATTATTCTCATCGGAAGCGCTTGACAGCAATCTTGGACTCCCACTTCCGTGCGATTGATAGTTGCTATACGTGGAGTCTACTGTGTAACAATCCAGGAAATCTGCCAGGATTACGCCCATTCGAAATTGAAGCGTTGATTTGATTTATGTGTATGATTCCCGTGAATTTCATCAATACAAACGTTGTTCACTTGGAAGTCGGGGCCAAGCGCTTACGCTCATCAGGCATACCGGTAAGCATGCTGTATTCCATATGTAACCCACAGCACAAGGTAAGTAGGTAGTACAGTACTTATCAACTGAAGCCGAACGCCAGCATGAGGATTATAATATGAAAGAGAGCGCATAGGTAAGGGGCCATATCGACCAGAGTCACGCTAACGCTAAAACTAACCACGGACACACTTGCAGTCGTACATATAGACAAGCCAAGGGCCGATACGGAATACTAGTTATAATCAATCCCCGAAAACAAGTGAACGAAGAGGGAAAAGAAATGGAAGCAGAGCAGAAATGAAAATGAGAAAAAGAAAGGGACCTATGGAGACAAAATACCCAGCTGAGTATGATAACACAATGAAAGAAGACTGGGGAACGACAGGAAAAAGACGGAGTACGTAGAGAATACAACCTAGCAACCGAAGGAATCTTAAGCAGGACTATTGGAACCGGTCTCCGGTGCCGCGCGGCTCTCCGAGGGCTTATCGGGTAGCTCAGTTATATTGGCGGAAAGCGGTGGTGCACTAGAGGAACCAGGTGTTGAAGAAGAGTAGCCAGCGTACGTTGGTGCGGGCCAGGTGTTGTTTGGGGGGTAGCTACCATATGGAGGATGTGAAGCCGGCGGTGGGTAGTACTGATAGTAGTTGTTTTGGGGCACCGAAGCAGGTGGATGGTGAGGAATCAAAGTCTGCTGCGTGTCAGCGTTGGCTGATGCACTGCCGTACCCAGGGTATGGGTACGGCTGAGAAGGAGCTGGGGATGGCTGGTGAGGAGTTGTCGGGGACGGTGTAGGGTACGATGAACTCGGGTACGCTGGAGGATGGGTGGCAGAATGGGTAGTAGAATGAGAACCGGAGTGAGAAGCGGAATACCCTGGAACGCCATAGTAAGAAGGGGTTGGGTACGCAGAATAGTGGGGTTGGGGAGGGAGATTCGAGACTGCTTGGTCAGGGTATGTAGAGGGTGGCGGAGCTTGTGATGCAGTAGGAGTCGACGGGGATGGCAGAGGGGGTGCGTGTTGGTCCGTCGGAGATGTGGAGTCTGGCTGAGAACTCTTTGATTTACGTGAACGTTTGCCACTGCCTGTGGCGTAAGGGGTGTAGCGCCCCCCTCGTTTCCCGTCGGTGATGCGACCGTCGGTAAGAAGGGGAAGCCCAGACGAGAGTGGAGCAGTGATCATAGAAGGGGTGGATTCGATATCATCTGCTTCTCCACGGTAACGAGGGACACCATCTACACCAATCTCCACTTTAGGAGGGTTGCGGAAATGAGTTTTGTCGAGATATTCTGGACTGATGTCCAAAGATGCCAGTTCGGGAAGTGACGAAGGGGAGCGTAAGCGCCCTTGTTCTACATCCTCGACCTTGTAGTAAGAGATGAGATGCTGTGATACACCACCAATTGTCAACGAAAAGGTCTGTTATGAGTTATGAATGAAACCGTGAGAAAGGAGTATAGGAGGGGTAGGAGGATGGGCAGACCTTCTTCATGAGGCCATCAGATTTGAATTTGTAGCTATTGGTGAGACTGCCGACGAGAACACGTTCTCTATGTTTGTCGATGCCCAGGGAGCTGGACTCGCCTTTGGGACGACTCAAAGTTTGACCCTCGAGGCGAACGCCATCCACGTTGTACTGAGAATGTTCGTTCATTTCGGCAGGGTCTGAGCGAACGCCTCGATGACCTGCACCACGTTTGTCGGTTTCACGATAAAGAAGAAAGTTGCCCAAGATACGACTTGGACTCCAGAAGAAACCGTCGGTCCAGCGCTTAATACCGCTCTCGTCCTCGTCGAAGACAAAGACTGAGCCAGAGGTTATCATCTTGCGCTCTGAATCGACTAGACGCCTAGTTACTCTTGGTATTAAACCACGACGAGCGGCTTCAAGGATGAGTAGGGCATCGCCAGTAGTCTCTATCCAACCTGACCAAGGAGGTTCCGTCCAAGCTGAACTTGAAGATTGATTTGTAGGAGTAGGATTGGGATTTGGAGAGATCTGCTGATTTGCAGACATTTGTTAATATTTGTGAAGTCTGTGGAAGGCATAGTGGGAGACAAAGTAAGAAATTGATTCGAAGTTGATTGAACCAAAATCTTTAAAGTTCATACCTTGCTCGGAGATGTTCTTAGGTTTGCGGCGGGGTTGGTTGAGAGTGATCAGAAAGCCTATTTGGCCATTTCCCGCCACAACACCAAAAACGTATGTCTTTCCTATTCCTTTACTATGCTACAGTTAAAGTTTTCAATAGTCAAGCTTAAAACTTGGAGGAATAATCCTTTCAATCATCCTTCATCCTCCACAAGTTAAACCTAGCTTTAATTCTACGTGGGTCACCGCTCAAAAATCAAAGTTTTTGCTCAGCTGACTACGACTTATTGCTTACTAAGCACTCCGCGAGCAATCAAGCTCAAGCTTCAAGCTTTCGATCGACCTACGTAGGTTCAGGCAGTCATATGAAAGCTCAACACTGATATATATCGATAGATCACCTAAAGAAAGGGTATCACCTTACTCCTGTCTTCTACAGGGAACGTACAAGGCACTTTGCTACGGATAGTTCAATGTCAGTACTAGCAACGTTCCGATTTCAAAGTTCTCTTCCTTACTATTGAACGATTCCGAAATCACCGCGGCCAATCCTTCCGAATTTCATCTCCATTTGATGTAGTACTTCATGCCCGCCCGTGTGCATTTTCTGCGCTTTCTACTCCCAACCTACGGCCGATCATGCGTTTGCAGTCTCGTCAGGCTTCACTATTCCTGGCTACACACGATCCATTAAAAGTCCTCGACCTTTCGTTTCTGTACATCATGTCCGAGCGCCTAACCCCGTGATCGTGTGTGCTGTTCGCAGCTCACGTACATACATGCCATCACACGTGGAGATAGCGGGTGAGTTGGGTAGTGTTCCGGTCTTATTTGTATTAAAAAGACAAGGGCGATCTTCCAGACTCCACTTGGCAGCAAGTCCAGACTCATTTTCCCTGAATTTCAGGCGTCAGTTTGGCAGGGACGCTTTGTACTCCCTTACATACATCTATTGCACATCCGATACACCGTGCATTCGCAAATTGAAGTTGCGTGAATGTATTTGAAGAGCCGTCAGAGCAATCATTTACTTCTTTCTTCTCTCGATTCATCGATAACCTTCTTTTTTTCCAGGGACACGTAATCCCCGATATTAACAGGCCTACCCAGCTCAGCTGGGATGATGCGACTTGAATATTTGATTGCTTAGCTGTTGGCCACAAGATTCATAGGAACCAAGTCCCTTGATGTTCTGTTTCTCCCTGACAGCTTCTCTCAACAGTCTCCATGATCCAAGAAAAGTTGATAGGAAGGGGAGACCTACAGCGCTTCTCGGATATATAAATGCAGCGTTCTCGAGGAAGTGTCGATTACAATGACATGGCTGGTCGTACCACCTTTTCGTTGATTTGGATCATATCCTCGTTCATAGCAGTACGAGCTCATGTTGTCTGTAGTACGGAGTCACTCATATCTTCTCCACAGACCGCCTGTGCATATGGCTCAGACTTCCCCTCACACTCAGACTTCCCCTCACGCCATCTTCACCGACGCGACACAACCTGGACTGCCCTTGGATGCTGGACGTGAGTATATCATTCCACGATGGTGGAAATTTTATGACCGGCGTCGTCCAGCGATGGTGTTGGCGGTACAAGAACGCTTTCTGCAGCTACCTATACTGACGCTGTGAATATGACCATCAAGTCATGCATCAACTTCTGTTCGACGGGCTCCAACGCCTACGTCTACGCAGGCGTCGAATATGCTCAGGAGTGTTGTATGTGTTCTTTCACGCTAATTTATGTGGTTCTTCATTGCATCTTTCACATAGACTGCGGCAACTACTTCTCCAGTGGCGCCACCAACGTCAGTTCATCGGACTGTAATATGGCCTGTACTGGTAACGCTGGCGAATTCTGTGGTGCTGGCAACAGACTGCATATATTCAGGAGTAGGGCACAGTCTCCCGCTCCACCCATCCTGGTCCCTAGCGTTGGTAACTGGTCATTGCTCGGATGTTACAAGTACGTCCCTGCATGCCAAGCACGATCCTGAGCTGACCAGTATTTATACCAGCGACTCGGCGACACGAGCATTACCATACAGGACTGACGTGACCGGAAGCGTTACTATCGAATCTTGCACCACCGCGTGTCACAACGCTGGATACCCTTATGCTGGCATGAAATACGCTGATGGATGCTGTGCGCATGCATATTCTGTCGAACGTTTCTTTTCCTGACTGGTCTTTGTAGACTGTGGCTTGACCATCGAGAACAACTCTGGTCCCACCCCAAACACGCATTGCGATATGACATGCGCGGGGAATTCGTCCGAGTATTGCGGAGGATCGAACCAGCTTAGTATGTACCATTACATCCAGGCTATTACGACTGCCCCTGTCATCAATTCCGTCAATCCCAGCACTGTTTCGCCTGTAAAATCAGGTTTACCTGGAAACTGGACGTATGGAGGATGCTATGTCGATAACGCAAATGGGCATGTATTGGGGAACGAATTTGATAGCAGTAGCATGACCGTGGAGAGTTGTATCGCGAACTGTGTCGGGAAAAACTTTACAATTGCAGCCATCGAGTACAGCACACAATGCTGTAAGTAATTTCTACATCCTTCCTTTACCTCTTCTGATTTTTTGCTCTAGTCTGTGGTGATTATCTCATCAATGGCGCTACAGAGGCTGCAGGGAGTGACTGCAATATGGCTTGTGGTGGAAGTGCGACGTGCGTACTTTTTTCAGTTTGTTCGCTTGGTGTTCTTGACGTGAACTAGTGAGGCATGCGGTGGTCCAAACCGACTGTCTGTCTACTCCTCCAATGGAAATATAACAATGCTCCCCGTTCCTGTCGTGCAAAAAACAAGCTTGCCTGGACAATGGGTATATGAAGGATGTTTGGCGTTAGTGGTTTTCCACTACCTGTGCCTATGTTTGCGATGCCGATGTTATCATACAGAGAACCATCCACTGGCGTTCGGATATTCCAGTATGAAAATGAATGGACCACCAACAATACCGTCGATGCGTGCTTAAACCAGTGTGCTGCCTTCGGATATCCCGTAGCTGGTCTTGAATACGGAGCCCAGTGTTGTAAGCACATTGATTTCGATCACTACGCTTTCTTGCGGATTGCTGATGGAGACAAGTCTGCGGCGACATCAGTGATATCACGGCGGCTGGTGGGACGTATGTCTCGGACTCACAGTGTAACATGGCTTGCTCGGGGGATCCAATCCACCTGTGTGGGGCAGGAAACAGGTTGTCTACCTATTACTGGAACGGGACGATGAATATGTGGAAAACCCCCGCAAATACTGGCTACTATGAGGTGTGTCCTATCTTGTACCGAATATACAAAACGCTCATAATCTATACAGTTCTTTATAGGCGGTCTCATCGTTCCTCTCATCGCCACTGTGGGCATCAACAACAAAGTCACTTTCCTTGAGAAGCATGGTACCTCGGAATTTAATAATTCTACTGGTGCATATGAGTTGGATCTCAGTTTAGTGGATAATTACAAGCTGGCTTGGCGCGAGATGCATGTAAAAACGGACGTGTTTTGTTCTGGTAGTATCATTCTACCGGACAAGGGGGGGAGGTTTGACGTTTCACTTGACATATCAGGTTTACTCTTACATTGGGATAATCAGGCAAATCAATGTAGGTGGATGGTCACTTTCGTCGACTTTTGGTGTAAGATTGTATACGCCGGATGGGAGCCCTGGTGTCAATGGTACCAATGACTGGGAAGAAAATGTCAATGAGCTTACACTTCAGGTAAGCTCTGGACTATCAGTGTTTGGATCGTTGTGCTTATGCGTGCTCAGCGTGGCCGATGGTATCCTACCGCGATGATGATGCCAAATGGAAGTATTTTGGTCGTTGGTGGAGAGTCGGGAAGCAATGCTTCTCCGCAGCCCAGCCTCGAAATCCTTCCAGCGCCCCCTGGTGGTGATACGGTCATTACATTGGACTACCTTCAACGGACAGACCCCTACAATCTCTACCCATTTCTACTGGTGCTGCCTAGTGGTCGGTTCTTCATTGGTACGTGACGTCATAGGTGAGATGTACTATTTCTTATAGAACGTAATAAGGGTACTACAATGAGGCTCGCATTCTTGACCCTGTCACCTTTGACACGGTAACCGTGTTACCAAATATGCCGGGGGCCGTGAACAACTTTCTCGCAGGCCGATCGTACCCGATGGAAGGCTCTGCGGTACTTTTGCCGCAGTACGCTCCATACACCGATCCGATTGAGGTTCTCATCTGTGGTGGTTCGACGATTGGAGCTGCTATTGCACTGGACAACTGCATCTCGATTGCCCCCGAAGTACCGAATGCGACATGGACATTGGAACGTATGGTGCGCCAATTTGATTTTGGCAAAGTTAAGGTTTGATGCTAAGACGTGCCAACTTCAGCCTTCTAAGCGGGTGATGCCTTGCATCACAACTCTGCCAGGTAAACATGATGACGAATGATGAGTGTCTAGACATTAATAGTACATCGATCACAGATGGCACATATATGATTATGAACGGCGCCCATCAAGGTGTTGCTGGCTTTGGCCTTGCGACAGATCCTAATCTTAGCGCAATTCTATACGACCCATCGCAGCCGATTGGCCAGCGTATCTCCATCCTCAATAATACCATTGTAGCTCGTTTGTATCACTCCGAAGCCACACTTTTGCCCGACGGGCGTGTTCTGGTGTCTGGTTCAGATCCGCAGACGTACTATCCCAACAAGACCGCTGTGTACCCGGAAGAGATGCGCATTGAGGTTTATATTCCGCCTTACCTCAATCAAGGACTCGCACAACCAAGGTTTACTATTACCGAGACCGACTGGGCGTTGGGCGAGCAGTATAGTATTACGGTGACTTTGTTCCAGGGAACGACAAGCACCATGCGCGTGTCGCTCGTAGCGGGTAAGCAAGGCTAGCAATCATGGATAGATCAGTCTTTGATTATGAAATATAGCTTCGTCTAGCACGCACGGAAACGTCATGAGTGGTGGGAGGATTCTCTTCCCTGCGTTTTCGTGCTCTGGGAACACCTGTACCATCACAGCACCCCCGAATGCGTATGTATGTCCACCTGGATGGCACCAGCTTTTCATTTTGGACGGTCCGACGCCATCGCACTCTGCTTGGGTCCGCATTGGAGGTGACCCTGCAAAGTTGGGCAACTGGCCTAATTACCCTGACTTTACTACGCCAGGTGTCTAACCATCCTCTCCGTCATAACCTTCCTTTTGTTTGGACTTATTCAAATCTTTATGACACCCTATGTTACGTTCATATCACTCATTCTCGCTCGTTTTATAAATATTCTTTACTTATGTAGAACTGTCTGTAGTGGTTGGTCCGGAAGTAACAATTTCCTGTGGTATGAGATACAGTGATGATACAACATTAGTATATCTGAAAATCATCACTGGTTTAGCTTGTTCATGTCTGAGGTAGGACATCACCTACTAGCTACTAGTTCAAGCCAGTGCAACACCAATGCGCCTAAGATTACGAGGATTCCGTGGTATGCATCGGTGGATGGGGACTAGGCTGCCTATTCTCGGAGATAAGAGGTACTCTTTCAACGTCAGATGTGGTATCGTCAATGGCCCTCCTGCATGAGCAGTAGCTACAGAGGTGCTCTGTGCATGGATGTCCTGCCAGTGCAGAATTGTATTAAACGAGGCCCAAGAGATCATGGTCCTTACGTATGGACATGAAATCAAGACATATTCCAGCCATGACGTCGCAGCATGCGGTGAGTCCGAGAGCGCAACAAGACTCTAGAGTATCAGACATAGTGTGAGTATGCAGTAACGTTCAAACGCTCGCCGCTTACTAAGTTTAACTCCTTTACATAATAAAAGGTTCCCAGGAATTGTTTGGCTCTATTGTTCAAAGCCTTTGGAAATAAACACCGTCAAACATCGTCAATAAGACAAGGTGTGATATTGTCAAGGCCGACCGTGACCACCAGTGCAGTCGGCAACATGGAGTCTACCACCCACTTTCGGACACAGAGGGGACGCACGAATGGTGCCCACCACGACAACGCTGGAACAGGTCGAAGAGCGCACCATAAAAACAAGCAATGGGTCGCGGACAATGCCACCAGCAGAAGTAGCACACCTCATGGAGGCGCGGACACCGAGCGATGGGAGCGTGGAGGGCACAGAGGAGGCCGGGGTCGAGGAAAAGGCACTCGTGGCAAATTTGCTCACACTACCCTGAATTTCCGTCAAGGAGGCGCTCTAGATACTGGCTCAGCTGCTGCCAGCGAAGGGGACAATAGCGAAATGGAGGATGTTACTGATGTAGATGAAGTCGAACACCAAGAGCCAGATACCCTTGAGGAAAGGGAACGGTTCTGGAAAGAGGTGAGTCATGTGTCTCATTCGATGTATATTACCTTCACTCGAGTCTGCAGCTTGTGAAAGCGCGCGAAGTCGAGCGCAATACAGCCATTGCAGAGGGTAAAATGGACGACCCCAATGTGCAAAAACGACTGGAAGATGCTATCACAATGGTCGGCACATGCATGGATATGTGCCCGAGATTCGAACGCTACCGCCGTGAACGCGAGAACAACCTATTTGAGTGGGAAATTGTATGAGGATATTTACTTCGTAAGTGTGCTAGATATCTGCGCTGATTAATCGTTAGGTTCCAGGAACAAAACGCGTCGATCACAAGAGAGCTGTCAAAATGTATGAACGGGCAGCTGGTGACAAGACGCTACCTTCCGATCTTCGTCCTCCAGACGTTCTTCGAGTATGTTACTTCGATATGCTATTCCATGCATCCACAATTTAATTTGATCTATGGCAGCGCACCCTCGACTATCTTTTCCATGACCTACTTCCCCGAGGCGGCTTTTCTGCAACCTTCAATTTCATTCGTGATCGCTCGCGTGCTGTACGAAGTGACTTCACGATGCAGCATGAAATGGGTTCTATCGCAATTGAATGCCATGATAGATGTGCACGGTTTCACATTCTTGGTCTTCATCTGGAGCGCGACCGACCCGGATCCCAGGTCAGTCTGGAGGAACAACAGCTGAAGTACAGTGCGTGGATCCCCTACCCGACGGTCCTTCTTGATAATAATTGTTCTTACAGCTCTTCAAAGTCTGAAGGAGTTTTACGAAGACCAGCGAGGAAAATACCAATCACCAACAGAGCTCGAAATGCGAGTCTATCACCGTCTGATTCATATTCGTGATCAAAAAGAGCGGCATGAGGATATCCCTTTTTTTATTCTCGACCATCCGGTATTCAAGCTCACGACCAAATTTCGGCTCCTCGTACAGGCGAAGAGTGCCCCCATCGGCAGAAGCTCTCCTCTTTCCGTTGATAACGAGGCGCTTGGGGTCTTCAACGAGTTGATCATAGTGCTCCGGGGAGAAGGAAACTACGCCATGATATATTTGGTCGCATGCATTATAGAACACTTATTTGGCACCGACACCGTCGACGATATTGAAAGCCTGCGGGAAAATCTCACCATTTCGGACATAATCGATGGCAGCTCCGCTGTTGTAGATGAACATTATGACACTATTGTAGAAGAACCGGACGCTATGCACGAAGAAGAGGAGCCAACTTTTGAGGCTGACTTGATGGACGCGTCACAATCTTCCCAGAAGCCCCTGCAGCGAAGCGGAACCGAGTGGCTCAATGATACATTTGGTCCGAAACCCACTGAATCAGCATTCCTAAACGCTCCTTCTCAACCTGCGCTACAATCACCAAATTCTGCGTTTTCACATCTGACGTCCGTTCCCAATGTGTTCGGGACGACGACATTCCAGGCATCAGTATCCGGCTCTACGAATGATATTAGTTTTACCTCAGCTACCGTCCCTACATCAGTATTTGGATCCTCTGGAGCTGGAACCTCTATCTTCAGCCAAGCACCCTCTTCCGGTTTGTGGGCAACCTGTTTCCGAATTTTTGTTTATTGATTACACCTTCAATTTAGTTCAACCTCCAGTTTTTGGTCAACTTCTACCTGTCCCAACCCTGACCCCAACAACGCTCAGCGAGGACAACGCTCGGGTTCCATTTACAGTGTCCCCGGCACCTCCTCTCTCTACTTTTAGTGAACCATCACCGCCTTCCCCCAAGATTTCTTCCGCGCCCGAGGTCGACAAGGCTGCGTCACCTATTCAACCTCTCAACCTTCATGCACCAGTATTTGTTCCATCACCGTCTCCGAGTATCACACAACCTACACCTTCATACCAACCTCCAGTTCCTCCTTCTCCTATCATTTCACAACCAACTTTCGGTGTACCCCACGATTCTTTCGGCAGCTCGGATGAGATACCACCTTCTCAACCGCCACCATTGAGTCGACAGCAGCCAATATCTTTGCCATCAACACCCACTGCGACGATGTATATACCTTCGACCATCTCTGGCGCATTCACTAAGTCCATTTTCGGGACTCTCAAAAGGCTTCAACCTACTTCATTTGTTGCCTCCCCTACTGAAATTCTGAGCCCGCTGGTACTTTCGTCGCCCGGAACAAAACCAACATTCAGTCACTTGCATCGACGTGACTCTGTACAGACTCCCTTGCGCTCAGGAATAACTGCCGCCAATCTTGAGGCCGTTTCAACGAAACTGGAAAGCCCACTCAACGGCCAAGCACCTGCTTCGTCGTCTACCAGCAACGTGGACCAAGAAACGCTTGAATCCAAAGCTTTCGCATTTGCTCGAAGGAACTTGGTAATAAAGGGAACATTCCATGTATGGAGGGAACGAACGGCTAATCGTACCAAGTGGAAAGAGGCTTGTCTCCGAAGCGAGGCCTATAGTCAGCGCGTACACACGGAGCGACTCTCAAAGAGTACTAGCTCATTGCCACAAGAGAACAAGCGCAAGGTGGTTACCCCAGAACGACCCAGCCCCGTCAGGAAGCGGCTCAGAAATCGCTTGTCCAGTGAATACCGACCACCACCCAGCGACGAAGAACTTGTAAAGCGGTTCGAAAAGGTCAGTACATTGCCTGTATCAAGTGTGCTACAAGTTTTGAATGCATTGTGATCTTAGAATCGTGAAGAAAACGAACGGCGCTGGGCTCGTGGATCTTTCCTCCATGCGCTGCGGCAACATCTAAAGGCCACGTCACGCATCGTTCCAGAAAGCTGGTCTGCCTGGCTGTCCTTGAACAGGGATAACGATGGAACTGCCATTTGGCTTGAACTGAAATTTGATGTACCCGACTCTGGCAGCTGGAAGGATGCCAATGTATTCCAAATACCAGTGGTGCCGCAGCCACACAACAACAGAGCATTATACCCGGGTATCATCATCTTCGAACGAACCCCAGTTGGCGAGGTCGAAGACCCTCTGGAAAGGTTAGCTGTGATGAGCTCCCTGCTACGAGTTGCTAACTTATGCATGGTAGAAAATATCGAATGCTGGACGATTGTTCACGTTTACGAGATATCATCGAGTCGTTACCTCCTGACCGACACTTCATTCCATCTCTCCTGACAATATCTTGGTCTGGCGGGGAGCCCGACTCTTCTTCCGATTTTAGTGATATGGTACACCCAATGTTGTTCTGAAATTGAGTAACGGCTGAACATTTTGAAGATTGCGGCAATACTTCACGATGAAATCGCGTCTTCCCATGTTGATCTATCATTAACATCCACTGCCTCAGACCTTGACTCTAGGTTTCAGTTCGCCTTGCAGTCAGTCAAGATTGATGCTGAAGGCAAACTCGTACGATGGATGTCTGTACTAGGTATGCTGGGGTTTACTATGTACCTTTCAAAGTTTAGCATCTCATTTCATGATAGACCTCTTCAGACAGTGGAAACCCATATGGCAGACATTTACCTCCCAGGGATTAGAGCAATGCGCAGTCAATGGGGAATGTAAATAAATATCATTGCTGCTGAGTGTTTAGTACTGACGACGATCGCCAGTCGACTGGTGTTTCCTTAGGCGATTCTTAGAGTTGTGTATAGAGCTTCTCAACACTATCTCTAGTACTGCACTTCAAATGATGGGTGGCAGTATTTTTGGAGACGTTCTGCCCAACCTGAAGCTGCAACACGTCAGAGACTCGAAGTACGTCACATTGCCTTCCCTCGCCATTGTCTTGCTTATCATCCCATAGCTCAATGTTTGATACGGTTCTGCAATGGCTGGATAATCCATCATTGCAAAATCCCGGTAAACATCTCGCGGGTGATCTGAAATTGAACCAAGCCCTTGACCGAGGTATGCTAGCTCTACATGGACTGTATGCACAGCTCAAAATTGTTCGCTGTAGAATTCCCCTCGATGTCCTTTGTTCAATATATATACGACGTCGCTCAGGAGCTGTCCGCTCAACACTTCAGCCCCAAAGCTGCAATCCCCACCCTCATCCGGAAGACCCGTCTCGATGCAGCGACCTTGAAAATCTCAACTGAGCAGGGTTCTTACTCAGATGAGCTTAATGCTCTTCATTCCGTCAAGCAACGACACACATATAAACGTACTGCATCAATTAATGCGTCATCCAGCCGGTCCGTCATCATCAATGATGAGAATCCTAACTTGACTAACTGTCATCCGTAGGTCTTCCGCCCCTGCCAAGCGGAGGAGATTACCCGCCTCTGATGAATCTAGCGAGGGTGGAAGTCCTCCATTCAGTATGGCTAGTCCTACCTATACTTCACCCTCGATTAGCACAAGCACATCTTTGCCTCCTGAGGACAAGTCCACAGTGGTTACATCTGCTATGCTTCGTGCTCTCACCAGGGATATACGGACCAAGTTTGGCGGTCTCAAATGACGGGTTTCCTGGTCCCTTTATAAATGATATTATTGCATATCTCTGTATTACTTATTCGCTATATGTTTCTTCGTATCAAATCAGGACGCAACCCCTAAAAAGAGTTCAAATAATGCCCATAGGGAACCTCATCGTTTAGCATGTAATCAGTACAAAAGCTACAATAAAGTACAGTGCACGAAGGAAAAAATACAACAAGGATCCTACAACATGAACAATGGTGGTACAAACCAAGAACCAATTATGCATTTTAGCAATTGTAATGAGATTTCGTCTGAAATTCACGAGAAGGCGAGCGCAGACCAGGTGGCAACTGCACCAACTGCCATGGCCGTGGCGGTGTGCGCGATGGATGACATTATCCTCCTGGGCCGTTTAACATGTCTGTATTCTTCGATCGGTAATTCGGGTTTCACAGCCGCCGCTGGGGCTTCTTCCATAACAATATCCATCTTGACTGGAGGAGCAACCGCAATTTCAATCTCAGAGTGCTTGCGTTTAAGCGATTTGAAAGTCTGAAAGAGCATGAGAGCCATCAGGAAAGTGCAAGAAAGTACGTTACCTCTACTTCTGCTGCGATGACAGACAGCGCCTCCGTCCTGGCGATTTGGATTGTTTGAATCCTCTCTTCTACACGTTTTTCAGTCTCCTCGCGTAAGGTCTTCATTTCTGCAGCATTTAATTAAATGAATGAAACAGTGATAAGGACATCACTACTAACCAATGACGAGGGCATTGAGGGCGTCGGCACAAGCCTTAACATCTGCCATGGGCGACACGGTGTCACAGCTTTCTGCGTCGGCCTTGGATTGCAACTCAACGATTTGATTCCGTAGGTTCGACAAAGTAGATAGCTTGTCTTCTGCAGCCTCCAAACGTGCAAAAAGTTGGTCAGATTCAGGCTCGAGCATGTCAACTTGATGCTGAAGGTCGTAAAGGTCATCCTCTGTCAAAGCATGGCGATTCTTTATGTCAGTAACACTGGAATGCAGCGCATTTACTCGACCCTAGGCAAGGTTGAGATACAAGGTGATAAAAATCCCAGAACAAAAACTTGCCTCGATGGTCTTTATGGAATCGCGCAGGTCTCCATGGTCCTCATGGCTGGAAATTTGGGATTCATCCGACCGCACCTCAGTAATGGAGGGAAGTGGAATGGGTGCCAGGACGGCCGGTCCATCCTCCAACGGCACGAACGGCGGGAAACTAGAAAGCGAGGGGAGCCGTTCTGGGAAGCTCTCGAAAGACCCCGATTCGAGGGATCCAATGTGCCCAAATGAGCACATCGATGGAAGTTTGACTCTGTTTGACTCATCTGACTGACGTGAAGCGGGCTGCACAGAGTCAGCCCGGGACGGTGTCCATGCGCCAATGATTTCTGGCTCCGAGGGAGCCTGAGGTGGCGATGGAGATGGCGTGGAGAGTTCCATGGGAGAATGAGACCGCGAATCCTCAATGTGGATAATGGACGAAGGTGCATCATCGTCATCGATAGACGCAATGGCTGCAATAGCCGGAGGAGACCAAGGTTGAGGAGAATCTATGTCAAGTGGGTCCACGATCTTATGGCAGATATCCTGCATCAATGACCCGAGCGATGGCATCTTTCCGAGTAATGAACCACCCAGAAAGTCTGCAGGATAGTCTTGGCGCAGGGATGAAACACAGGAACGAAGTTCTTCCCAAGACGGTATCTCTTCTATATCAGATTCATGCTCTGCAGCCTCGTTAGAGGAGCCAGATGGAGATGAAAGGGACTCTGAAGAATGGGATGGGGAAGAAATACATGAAATAGGACTGTTGAGACCGTAGCGCCCGGTGCTTAATTTCCGTGGGCGAGGACTTGAGGGCTCTGCAGGGGTGAGACACCACGGAGGCGAGTCGCGCATATCTAAAATATCGCGCAAAAATTCGATGCGAACTGTGACCGGCGAAACGAGGGTAGCGCCTTGCCCCACAGCTTTACCAAAAGTCACGATATCGCCATCAGCAAGGGCGGTCTCCACCTCAGGCTGCAACATCCTGGATGTTGTCTCGCCTTGCTTTCGTAAATGGGTCCCATGACGGGACTTGAGATCAACAATATACACCTGGGACAGTTGTCAGGTGCAAGTCCGATGTGACAGAATCAGCATGTGCCTACGTGGCCGCTGGAGGCCAACACAAGTTTGGCGTGCTTTGCGCTGACTACTGGGCATGCAAATACAGCATTCTGATCGTCATTCTCCTTCCTCATTGACCTATCATCTGAAATTGATTTGCGACCGATGTGAACATGAGAGGTGCGGGTATTGAAGAAGGAAATATTATGAGTGGGCTTTTCACCGCAGGACTCGACATGCAGAGTGACACCTTGGTAATAATGAGGTATTGTTCAAGTGAATAGCAATGGTCCTTACCTGTCACCGGTTGCTGTGGGTCACAGGGGCAAGCAGCTGGCTGAGCGAAATTGGTGCCCAAATACTCGACTTCGTCGTCCATGATGACCGTCGATGACAGTGTAGAGCAAAAATCTGGAAATATGGAAGGGAAGGGAGCGGTCTGTGCGTTGGTGGCGGTAGGAATGAGAACGAGTGGGGGACTTGGTGCTGTCCTCAAGGCCGTGCTTTATCGCCTTGACGTTAATAATACCGGACCGAAAATTCCTTTTCAAGATACCTGCCCGGAATCCCACCGAAAGCTTCCGAACGGTGCACATACTGTCACATTCGACGTATTTTAGGCTACTCTGTGATACGAAATATGGAGACAAGGGTCTTGGGTGAAAGGTAACAAGGAGGTGAAATATATCAATTATGTATGTGATCTACTCAGATACGGAGAACTTGTCACGGTGTGTAGTGCGCGAAGTAAGGGTGGTTGAGAGCGCGTTTTGCTGAAAGTATGGTGAGATATAAGAAAAATGAGCAAGCCTGCGGTACACATACCAGAAATCCGTTTCGCTGTGTCATATGTCAAAGTGTGCTACGAAAAAAGTATGTGAGCACCAGGCGAAGGTCGACGGAGACAAAAATACGAATACTAAATCAAAATATGACATACCGCAAGTAGGTCCAAACCTTGTTCATCAAGATTAGGTACGACACTCTTGAGCTCCTGCTTCGACCATCGAGGGAATGTATCTTTGTAATCAGGCAGTTGAGTTACGCCTGGCCAAGTCTCTTCGCTTGGAGTGCCGAGGATCCTGAATCAAACGGTCAATTATCAGTTATTCGTCAGGCCAATGATTCAGGGCGTTACCTGAAGATCTTGAAGATCTGGTCAATTTCAGAGTCGCCAGGAAACAGAGGACTCCCACGCATCACCATCTCAGCAAAGATGCACCCAACAGACCACATATCAATAGCTGTCGAGTAGTGCCGAGAACCAAGTAATACTTCGGGCGCGCGGTACCACAACGTCACCACCTAAAATGAATCAGCTCACATTGTCACACGTAAGAAGAAGGTTTAGGGGTGCTCATTACCTCGTGGGTGTATGTCCTCATCGGAATACCAAAAGCTCTTGCGAGGCCAAAATCTGCGAGTTTGAGATTGTTCTTCTTGTCGATGAGCAGATTTTGAGGCTTCAAGTCGCGATGCAGGATTCTGTGCGAATGACAGTACAAAAGGCCAGCATTGAGCTGATGAGTAAATCGCTATAATGTGATAGGATCACGGTTAGTCAATTGCCGGATCACGTGATGCTCGCTTCGCGTCCCCGCCCTAACATCACATCACATCATATCCCCTATCACAATCGATGTGACGATGACAATCTGAAAATATGTATGGTGGAATTAAGGCTAAATATACAAAAATAGTATATGCCAAGCATTCCGGTGCTTTTGCGTTAGTAAAAACGCCATAGGCGCAGCAAGCTGCCTGATGCCTTTGCATCAAACTACGCGCTGAAGCGCGAAACACGCGTCCACCACGCGTCAGGAATCGTAAATGATGGGCAGGGGACCAATAAGAAGCGATTTTAAATAACAAGTCGACTCACCTTGACTATGCCGATGGAAATGGGCGTACCGGTTGTGTTGGCGTTCTCCATATAGCGCTTCAAATCAACATCCAAGAATTCAAAGACAAGATAAAGCTTCTGTTCGGCGTGCACGATATCGAGCAGTCTAATAAACTATGAGAAGCAGTTGACACAGTTGATGACGTTATACCTAACGATATTGTCATCCTTGAGTTCCTTCAACAGACTGATTTCTCGGATAGCGGTGCTCGGGACCCCTTCATCCTCTGCTTCGAGCCGAATTTTCTTAAGGGCTACGATCTGATTCGTCGTAACGTCCCGTGCTTTATAAACAACCCCATATGTGCCTGACTGCGCGTTAGTGATAAACAATAAAAGTGGGCGGAGTGCGACTGCACCTTCTCCTACAACGTGCGCCACACCAGTTCATTGTAGTCTGATGTGAACACACGACAGGCACGCACCAACTTTCTCTATTTTTGCGTAGCTACAATTCAGCAGAATCAATTGATTTTGTCAGCCATTGAGTGAGAAACGAGGTGCGCACCGATCCATGTGTTACAAGAGCGCACAATCTGTAATATGCCGGTTAACTGTCAAAAGCAAGTATCGGTATCAATGGAAAGGTTATTGCGTGGATGAGAGAGAAATGGTGTCTACAAGTTAATCTATATGAAACCTGGCGGGTGATTCGGGAATCAAGTAAAGCGAGCTGCTCGCCGACTCGTTGTTGCACGAGTTGATAATTTGAAGGTTGGCGAAATTCGGAATGTTTGACGCTTGTAGCTAGACCTCAGAGAGAGGCGTGACAGTGGAATGAAGTGGAGATACGCGCCAGGGATGTGCACCTGGTCAAGGTCATATAAAGAGCCCTTCGGCAAAATGCGACCACCAAAGTTCAAACGCCACTGCCAGTGCTGTCACTCTCACCGAAACAATTCATTGCAACAACCGTCTTATTCCCTGCTTGACTCATAATATTAATGGAAGTACTACACATTGCGTCACCCTGACAGGCCTCAAGGTTCACTTGCACTTCTGAATTTTACTATCTTTCGTTAGGCTACGAAGGTGCTTTACTGCACTGTGACACTGACAGAAAGGAACCCGTCGGACCGGAGCTCTCGAGGTGGCTGGAATAACATCAGCAAGCATTCATGATGTCTGCCACCTGGTTGTCAAGGCTTAACAATAGAGTTACCTTCCCATGAACTGAGATTTTGCCTGTGAAACCATTGTCATCGCTTCACTTCAGCGCTATGACGTTCACGGTAAGCGCAGGGTACCATTTAATTTATCAATGCTCTTGCCACGTAGACTCCACTCACCTTTGAACTCGGGAAACGATACGTCCAATAAGTTATAAACGAGAGCGATGAGGAGCAATGTGACAATTGTCACCAAATTATGATTTCATCCCGCAATTTCGAGCAACAAATCATGCAATCAAAGATGGTGAACCATCGTGTTATCACATCCGGTCCGTTGTGATGTTGACACGTTCATTTGATAATGCTTATCAGTGCTGTGCACGAAATTGACACTAGTAATCTAAATATTACGAAGTACTCCTTCTACTTACGAGTGGTAGCATCATATCAACGTTGAACGGAACGCGCATTTAATGGACTTTAGCCCGGGTTCGGCCAATTTATATTCTCACTTTGTTGTCGCACGCGTGTGACATCAATGTATTGACCAGGATACGGTTCTTCGCCTAATAAAAATGTTTCAGAAATCGAACGAAAGAAAGGACCGGCAAGTCACTCACTCCGATCGATAAGGTTGACTTCCAGGTCGTCGTCATCGTCATCCTCCTCGTCCGACGCCCATCGGTCTTCTGCGGCTGCCCTGGGATTTGCGGCACGATCAACGGCAAGATCCTTCATAAGTCGATTTATTGAATCCTCTTTTATATCTCGCAATGATTGTTCCCGTGCCGCGCGGGCGCGTTCAAGTTCTGGAAGATATTCACTGCAGAGATTAAAAAATAAGGAGAAAAGAAAGAATAACGAGGATAAAACGTACGTCCTATACGTCTCACGAGACTCCTCCACTGCATCGAAAAACTCTTTGATGCCGGCACCTGTCATACTTGAGACGCCAACAGCCTATAATACAGTCAGCTATACTTTCTACAGGACGACATAATATAGTTACCTTGAGGTGCTTGTAAAATTCATCCAAGACCAGACTCATGCTATTCATCAAGCTATTCATATAGGTTGGTTCACCTTCGGAGTCCCTCGATCCCGAATGGGACGCAAGAGCGACTTGGAATGCCTCGAAATCTTGCATCCATTCGATAGCAAAATCATGGGGTTGCACGTCAGTCTTGTTAAAGACAAGGATGAATGGTAATTTTGTCTTATACATGATACTAATAAAGCGTTACGGAATATTGAACCGCTAGAAAACGTAATACTCACCTGCACGCATACAGCATGTTAGACATGAACGTCGCGGGAGCTGTTGTCCGTGGGGTGTCAATGATATACGCCACCACGGTGGGAAACGAGGAAGCAACGGCATCTGTGATAATGGAACCAGAGGCTGACCAGGTAAAAATCTCAATTTGTCCCGGAGTGTCAAGAATTATGTGACTATATGAGTGTACGAGAAGAAGTAAGAGCGAATGCAGAATAAAGATGACAAGCACGTACTCGACTGTGTCAGCCCTTTTCTCGACCAAGTCCAGAACCTGGTCAAATTTTGTCGTAAAAAGATTCAAGGCCGTCAGAATACCACCGTTCGGTCCCAGGTTATACCTTGTGTCACAATGATGCATTCCGTTATTCATGCACTATCGTCCAGATGGAAACAGCAACACACTGTTTCATGACTTCTTTGTAATTGACAGTATCCCGGATATCAATGTTGGCTTCGAATGGCAAATGAGTAACTGCTGGGTCGAGGTTTAGGATGTATGGCGGTTGCGGAGGGTTTTGCGAGTGGAGGTAGGAGTTGATGCGCTGCACGAAGGTGGACTTGCCAGCGCCTGCCATCCCGATCGTGATGATAACATGGGGTTTTCTTTTCGAACTCGTGTCTGGTTGACTGCTCGAAGACATGTTCGTGCTGGTGAAAGGGGAGTCTTCTAGGTAGACCAAATCAAATGAGATAGTCGTAATAATGAAAGGATCTAATCGCGCCACGGTCACTTGTTGCATCGTATGTACCGGGGTCCCAGGATGCATTGATGGTGTAGCGGTAACATGCGGTCTTCCCAAGTGGTGTGGCCGCGCTCCGAGTTCGACTCTCGGTCAATGCAGGATGGGGAGCTGAGCCCATTTTTGCAAAAGTTGAAGAAAAAGTATACCCCGTTGTTTTAATTCGCCTCTGGAAGATGTTCCAAAGGAAATTTGTTACAGTTACTTCTAGGCATTTCTGTATGTCTAACTTGGAACTCCGCATGCTCACGCCTTGCAAGCTTGAAGTAGCCCATTCCTATACTGTCTTCTTTATTGTTCTATGAAGACCGGCTAAGTACATTTTCGGATCCCTACATGCCACTGAAACCATAAATGCCAACATGGCTTGCCCAAGAAGATGAGCGATGTCAGGTTAGCTCAGCTGTCAAAATGGACCTGTGTACATTGCAGACAAAAAGGCAAAAGACAGAGCCGACACGCAATCTCGCTCCCTGATCTGACTCGGGATACAGCATGATACTGTTGACTTTCGCAGCTCTCATTCTCTTTACGTCCTTCCTTGGTGTTGCAGTGGGCATTCCAAACCGCCATGCGGGACCTGCCGTTCGTGGCCGAGCGGGATTAGGCATTGTACGGCTTCCCCGAGAAGCTCAATGCGCTGTCTGTCCAGAAGACATAGAGACAAATGGCGGCACTGCAGCGCTTGCCTTTGAACAAGGGTCAACTGATGGGATCACTATGTGCACGTAAGTCTGCATACATTTAACTGCGAGCATATACTCATCATGTGCGTAGCTATAAGGAGAGCTCCGGCACGGAGATCGTCTGTCCCTATGTAACGGTGAGTGTAATCCGTGGGGTGTGAGATCTGCTGACAGTTGGTTGAAATACTAACAGGACACTGGAGAGTTGAATGGCACGGTCGAGTACTGTCCACAAACGACTGCTCTTGGTAACTGTGTCAACAATTAAACATATGGTCTGACGTCGAATAACGCGATATTCATATTCACCATTAAATGCCTCAGAACTATAAAGTTGGTTTGTGGTAGGGAATTGTTATGCAGGCGCTGATGATGGCTACAGGATAGCTCTTCATAGCACGTTGTATGGCATTTTTAGCTGTCCGATTTTCATATGGTACTTATTGGGCGTTGTATATATGCAGAGTTCATTCATATTCAATCCATTCATCATTTCACTATTCACACATCCTGATTTCAAATAGTACTTTTTACCAAAGTATGACGCGCACCTCTGGCATCCTCATTGTCCGAAAGATAGTCCTTGATCGAATATCAATGCGATTATCATCACCCATCAAAGTATTTGAACATCAGACCTCCTAGAATTCTCAAAATTCGAGCCTTCCATTTTCGACAGACGAACGGTGCAAAGGGTTCTCAAATAGACAGAATAAAAATTCAAGCCAAACACCACGAAAAGTCCGTGACAGTAGAGTAAAATATCCTTGGGGAGGGATTCTAGTATGACGATTACAGGTAAATGTTGATCGGTGAGCAACCGATGTTAATGATGCCGTACTAGACAATTTGTCGGTAAGGATGAATGATACGGGAGCAGCAAACGACTCACATATGTATTGCCACTGCAGCAGACGGGCTCCTGGGTGCACACCGCGCCGCTACCAGCGCCAACGACACTCATGGGACTGCAGTCCACTCCAGCGAAGCCCTCAAAGGGATCAAGGCTGATGCCCAATCCGCTTGTGATCTTGGTCAACGATGGATCGCCGTACTGTTGGGGGAGTCAGATACGGCCCAGGACCAGGTCAAAAACTACGTACGGCATATGTGCTGTCACAGCATGAGATGGTGCCGGTGTTGCACTCTCCACTCGTACCGCCGCGAGCAGATAGGGCGGGTACACTGGCAGCGCTGGTTCCCGCAATGTATGCGAGAAGAGAGACGAGAGGGACAGCAAGAGCGAACATGTTTGTGGGTGGGGTTAAAGCTTTCCACGGAACAAATAAGCCTGAGTGTGTTGATGGTAGGGAACTGTTACCAGCTGCTTTTATATCAGGACGGCGCAGAGTGGTATACGTTAGTTAGGGAAGCGAAATAAGAGCAAGTAGGGGCACTCCATCATCATCGGGTCGGTGAACTTCTCCGTCACGGCCAAGTGCACATGATGTCCTATCACATGAAATCATCACCACCATCACCATCACCATAATCACGCAAAGGAGGCCTATTAACGATCTCGGCTACGTGCCATAAAATAATGCTAGTGGGTCGATTGTAATATAATGTGGCTTACCATGCTACTAGCTAGTCGACCCGGGACCGTTGCCTGCAACGTTGAAGGAACGAGTCTGTTAAATGATATTATTCAGCAACACAACTTCTTGTTCCAAGGTCCAGTATTTTAAATTTGGTGAAGCAGAGGCCTGGCAGGTACGATGGAGTCGGAACTCCGAGTTTGAAGCAAGTTGCTTGCTTCTTGAAGCGGGCAGGTACAGCATCACCGAAGCTACAAGTCGTGCCAGCCTTCTTGATAAGCACATGCTCAAATGCCAGCACGTAAGTCTGATACATACTCACTGGTATGCGGGCTCGGATGGTTCTGAACTTGAGGGTACACATGGCTTGCATCAAGCACATGAAAACGAAATTCATGAATTTGAAATTGACAGATGTAGTACTTCCAAATATGGAAGGTTCACTTTCTCGAACGAGTCAAATTCAGGTGCGAGGAAGGATAATGCCTCATAAGTGCAGTGCTCGGTCTGACCGAATGATGTATGCATTAATCCTCGGTCATGAAATGAGTGGATAGATCGGCTCTTGCCACTGGACTGGCGCAAAGTTTGGACCCCGAAAACTGCGAGGTACGAAGTAGGACTTCGTTCACTCGTCGAGCTTACAGTCTTTACGCATAGCATCCTCGGCCATTTTTCCAACCCTAGTGCTCGTGAATGCCGCCATCCTAAGCTGTTGAGGTTTCATCATATGTGAAAGACAAAACTACACTACACACCCAAGTTATATATGGGAGAGGGTGGTAGACATGAGGGGGACGAGGATGAAGAAGCCAAAAAGTGGTGTATGGGAAATCATCAGTGATGCTGTCCAACTCAAGGAATCCGCTGAGCGCCTGACGATAAGCATCGTGGCGGTAACTCCAATCGAGGTCCGTCGTGCTGATATCTGTAGGCTATAGGAAGTGAAGAGTAGCGACACATTCATGGATACAAAGGTTGGGAAAATGGCTGAAAATGCTGTCCGCAGACCATGAACTCAACGAGTGGGAGAACGAGGTAGGTCGATAATACATAGAAAAAGTTTCGTACCTTTCTTCGGTGCAGTTTTCGGGGTCCAACCTAACGGCAGTCGATGGTAACATGGTGTCTGACGGATTGGGAGCCGATTTACTTCGGAATGGTACACATCACTCCATGAAACTGAAGACGCCTGGAGTTCATATGATGCTATTGGGGATTGAACGGCCATCCCACACCGCATGAAAAGATAAGTACGTATCATACCGGGTCGGGGAGCGTCAAGAGCGGATACTGGTATCAAGATCATCAAATATGCATTAAAATCATTACGAGCCTCGTAGAAGACTAAATATATCATCAACAAGGACAGGTCGTTTGGGGGCGTATATAATCATGAAGTGGTGTGTTTTCTCAATGTCATTCACTTGCACCATCTCAAAAGTCATCTATGATCCGTCCGCAGAGGGCTCCGAGAGTTTCTCGAGCCTGCCTTCCTCAAGTGACACAAGGGGCCTCTGCGCCTCCGCGGCTCTAGATTGATCGATGAAATCCTGACGTGAGGAGTACCCAGGTGGTGCCCATTCCCCGGAAGTCCAAGGTTTGCAATTAGGATCGGTATACATCTGACATCAAAGCTTAGATCGATAGACCAGTAAAGAAAGGACGCCTACCATGTTAACATTTTCCAATGAAAGATCAGATGATTCGTAAAGGAAGAGATAGACGACAACAGCCCCCGTCAAGTTACATGCTGGGCAATCAGAATATTCAGTTGTGTGTTGCGCTGCTAATAGAAAACATCATACCCGCAAAGACGAAGCCATAACGATAGTCTATGGCACTACTGATGAAGGGTGTGAAGAACGCCAATAGGAAATTCCAAATCCAGTTTGCGGCGGTTGACAGACTGCCTTGCTTGGCACGAGTCCGTGTAGGAAACGTTTCTCCAATAAGAATCCAGATACCACTGTTGGATGTCAGTCAATCACAAAATCCTAGTATGCATGTTCTTACGGAGCCCATGTCATCGCATAACCCCAGATAAACATGCAGGCAGCGAATATCATCACTTGAGATGTTACGTCAGAAGCATGATAAGCAAATAAAATGATATCTCACATTTCCCAATCCCAGCATGAGTCGTAGGATCAACAGCAGTTCCAGCAGCGGCGAAAACGAAAAGCCATATCGATTGCCAGACTCCTCCAACGATCAGAGGTATGCGACGCCCAAACTAGACGCGCAGTGAGAAGGGTCTCCGCTTGTAAACGAACCGTATCGCTTACCCTTTCGAGGACATACATTCCGCCGAATGTACAGACAAAGTTGACAGTGCCAAGAATTATTTGAGTCACAAACGAGTCACTAAGACCTACTGCTTTGAACACTGTTGCGCCGTAGTAAAAGAAGTAATTTGCGCCAGTGAGCTGCTGAAGGCTTTGTAGACTCATTCCAAGAAGAGTACGGTAAAGAGTCTTGTTTTGTGGCATAAAGCAGTCAATCCACCCTCCACGAGTCTGCTTTTCGTATTCGACAGAAGACTTGATTTCCTCGACCTCGCGGAGGATGATATAGTGACCCTTTACTTCTTCCCTGGGAATACCATGAGAACGCGCTATGGATATCTGAGCCTCCTCCATTCTGTCGTGCGCGGCAAGCCATCTAAAGGTATTATTAGAGAAAGGAAGAAAACGTGATTCGATTGCTAATACCGACCTAGGGCTCTCTGGCATGAAGAGAATGCCGATACCGAGAATTAGAGCCCATAGGATACTGATACCAACGACGATACGCCATGAAGCGGAATCAGATTTGTCCCGGGTTCCAATTGAGATACAGTCTATGCGGGAAATCAGCTGACAAGGAACTTGTCATGATGATCAAGCTTACAAGCAATCAAGATACCGAATGTGATAAATAGTTGGTAAGTTGCACTAAAGGAACGTCAGCGCCATGTATGCCACTAAGGTACCGTGTGGATATCATACGTCAAAGTACCACGGATCTGAGGTGGAGCTGTCTCGGCTTGATACTGAGGAAATCAGAACACGCGTAAATAGAATGGTTGCAGAACAATCACCATCGGGACGGCAGCACTAATTGCTCCAACACCCAATCCACTAAAAAAGCGGCCGACAGCGAATTGTTGCCAGACGTGGGTCGAAGTTATCTGAATGATGACCCCAATGGTGAACATCACACACTCCACGGTCATGGCATAACGACGTCCTAAGTAGTCAGCGATGCTAAAAAAAGACCTTGGTCATTTGTGGAGATATATATTACGGGCTGCTTACGGTGCACCCAGGAGCGCGCCAACGAGGGTTCCGATGGAGAGAAGAGAAACGATGAGACCTTCCCGTACAGTGGTGAATGAACAAGTTGATACATCTCCAGGTGTGGAACAGTTAGAAAATCGAAGAAGAAAATCATCCATCAACAAGATATCTGATATCTGACCAGTGTCGTACTAACATCGGTAGGTTAGCACAGTTGATGACAAGGATAATGGTGCAGCTTACGCCGAAGATGAAACCACCCATAGATGCTACGAGCGCCAGCATGATGGCTACCCATCCTATGGGTACTCCGCGGCTGCAAAACAGGGGGTGAACAATACGATTATCATGATGGCCGTTTGTTAGTACGGTGAAAGCTCACAAATAAAACGCCATGATGTATGGATACTAGTCCACTGAAGAAGGGTGCGTGAGACGAAGAGGAGATCCTTGGGTGGAATATTTCAATGGAGCTGAAGGAAAGATTGGTCATGACAAGGGCCCAGATTTCGCACAATGTAAGGTCACGGATTGTCTATGAAGCGGGCCATCGATGCGTGAATCTGGATTTGAGTTTGGATCTAGTGCGCGAGTTGAGGAGTAATGTGACAGGTAAGTTCATTTTGGGATGCCGGTAGTAAGCGCTAAAGACAAAGACCATGTGCATTGTTCGATGGTAGTGATATATATACTCGTCCTCTGAGAACGATTTAGCTGCGGCGGGACGATATTTCAAGTTTTGTATATGATGGATATTCCCTTTGAAAGACTAGAGTCTGTTCCTATACGAGTAAAGGACAGAATCGATAAAGGGGCACCGCTGCAGTCTGTTAAAACTCCGACTCTAGTATTTTACAATGAAATTATGATATTGATCAAGTCCCAGACTTTCCTCTGAATCTAGTGCCGTCGGCAGGTGAACATACCTTCATCCGGTCTTCTATTTTTGACACAATACGTCATCCCGAACATGTCGCTCCAGATGATGGCGGTAATCAATTAATCGGCTCGACGATTTGCCTGGTGACTTGGACATCACGTTCTGACTTGCAAGTGATAGTTTTGGAAATATACTTGAGAGTCCCGTCAGACCCACTGAACTTGGCTTGAGCCTCGATAGCTCGTTCGAGTGGGGAGCATGCAAGATCGGAGTCTCGGACAGTGTGGGGCCGTGTGGGGCGGCCCGTCCTATATGTTCTCATGCGAGTATTTCGTAACACGCATGCGCTGGCACATCATGATCCGCTAGCAGTCCGGTTACCTTTGCATATATGTCATAGTATTACACATGTCTAAGTTGTCATGGAATACTTGGCTGGCATTACATGCAACAATTACAGAAATTGAGCATAAAATGCGTGAAAGTTCATTGGAAGTCAGTTGAAAACATCACATGAGACCAACATGAAAGGGTCAAGTGACCAGCAAGGAATAGAACAGTGGGAGTGCATGCTACACCAGCAGAGGAAGGAAGCAATTGAAGCATTGCAGGGGAAACCGGCATCAAGACAGGGTAAAAGAAAAGTGCACTACAGGACAGGTCTAATAGATCACACCCTCGGAAATAGTAGTCCTGTTCCACATACTATTCTTTGACCACAGAAAGTCAGTTACATAGCATCGGCACAAGAAGCCGTAGAATCACCAAGGTATTCATAGCCTTGTCACTAATTCTAGAGAGCGAATTTGTGTTCGACTTGGGCCGGTGCCAGCTTATTGAAGTAATCAAATTCATCGCAGGTAGTACCGCAGCCCGCTTGTTCGAACTAATGCGATACACGGGTTTCTAGAATCGAAAATCAGTATGAAAAATAAAAAAACATGAACGATGCACTTACCATCCATCATCCTTGAACCCCGCATGTGTATTTTTCACCTTGGTCAGCTTGGTTCTCATACTGTACTAGTTGAAGCCTTGGTGGTACCATTACCGCTCGCTTGTGAAGTACTAGTAATGGGTAATGGCAATTGTTACCTGTCTTCTTGGGCGTGAAGAATCGATGGCAGGAGTGGGGGAAGAAAGAGGTAACTTGATATTGACAGCAGCGTATGCGAACTGTGATAGTCGTTGTAAAACTCTTCCGTGATCAAATAGTTTGTTCTGCTTACTCGTAGGATTCTGGAAACACAGACTCACGACGGTGGGATCGGATAGGCTGTTTTCAACCGAGCGACAGGTGAAAAGATGATGGGGAAGAGGAGCAAAACACTCAACAGACTATCATTGTAAACTTTGGGGATGGCACGAAGAACTCGAAAACAAATTTGGTACTTGTTAGTGCGATGCGATATATGTGATGGCCGAAGACGATGGTGTAAAAACATGTATTGGGAATGCGATGCGACGCATATGAGTCGTGTAGGTATTTTCGACAGGGAGAAGCACATTTCGACACAGTATTATGATAACTCACATGCACATCTCAACCGACACAACCTAGATATTATATAAATGTTGATTTGATCTTGAATACATCTATCCACGCTTAAAAATTTAGCACTCAGCTTGCAAAGCAGTAGCGCATGGAGGAAGAAAATAGAGCCGCCCTGAAGCGCGGCTATTAAACGGTCTGTAAATTATGATTCGGAGGATTACCCACGTTTCGCAAGGTAGCGAACGCCTCTGAGACTCAATCTCAATCTTTGGTGACAGCGCGTACGCTGTAGATGATACCATTCCTTAGTTATCCCAGCAGTTCCTCAAGAGATCCGAGCCGCCGTCATAAGCTCGGCAACTTGAAGTTGACGAATTTGATGGGAGGCTGGAGCGTGATTTGGGTATAAAACGAGGATTTAGGAAGTGCAACAAGCAAGTCCGATGCACCCTCTAGTTATCTGCGATAGCTGAGAGCTACATGCGCTAAAGCACACGTATACACTGGGCCATGATACCTATGACCACATTCATCCTCGGGCCGACAACTCGGCGAAGTGCTGTCGAGATGAAACTTCCGTTCAAAGATAATACACGTGTAGCAGAAGCATCTATAAGCTATAAGTTCTCGGCTTCCTGTGGACGTCGAAGAGTTCTTGTCGAGCCAAGGCTATTAATACTGGAGGTTCTAGGTAACAGAAGCATTCAAGTGAACGCGCTCGGTAACAGTCACGCTTCCATCGTGTCACACGGCGCGTTGCCCTCATACCAGAACCAAAATGGCGCGCGCAGGACCAAGCAGAACACAAAGGTCACAAAGGGTCCCACAGCCCTCCCAGTCCCAGCCCCAGTCCCAGTCGCAACGGCCTGTCCGAGGTAGCAGAAGAGCACCCGTTGAAGAGGACGAGGACGAGAATTCAGGAGACGACCATCATGATGACCATGATAACCAAGACATGGATGTCAACGAAAGTCGAGCTGAGGCAGACGTAGTAAGTAGCTCTCATCTTGGGTGGTGAGTTCCCGACGTCAGAGAGTGCTCGTTGATTCCTTCCTCAGGAACTTGACAGAAAAGCGAGTGATCTCGTAAGATTCGCTCTTTTTATGGAGCAGAAGCGGACTCTTATACGCCGAGAAGATATCAACAAGAAGGGTGCGCCGAGCTTGCAGAGCTCATCTACTTGAATGCTGAAAGAGATACAAGTCCTGGGTTCTAACTCGCGTTCATTCAATTCTGTGCTTGAAAGAGCGCAAAAGCTCCTAAAGAAAACTTTTGCGATGGAACTCGTAGAACTTCAGTCGCGAAACTATCGCGAGCAAGATAATGTAGTAGCTGGTGACGACCTTCAAGAGGCACGCAACGCTACCGGAGTAAAGAAGAAAAGTAATCTACAGCTATGTTTTCTATATCTCCTGATGGTCATGACAATTTCTCTCTCTCCATAGCTGCGGCTGCAGGATCAAAGACATATATTCTTCGTTCTGTTCTTGATCCCGTCATTATTGAGGAGGCAGCACGTACAGACGAACGGTTGTATGAAGAACAGATTGCTGACCTCCAAGAAGAAGAAGAAGACGACGACGACATGCCGAGAAGCTACGGATGCATAATCTCTTGGAGCACCACAGATCAACTCGGTGCTCTGGGCGTCTTGCATGTCATTCTAGCAATCATTCTCGCCAACGGACGGTCCATGACTGACTGTGCGTACCATAGCTCATCCTGTACTTCATCCAACTAAATCGCGCCATATGCACTTAGTGGATTTACGTGCCCACTTGAAACGCCTCGGCCTCACATCAAATGAGTCCATACTTATGAATACCCAGTCTACGCACAAGTCCCTTCCTATAGACACATATCTTGGCCAGCTGATAAAGCAAGGATACATAGACCGTGTCAAGCTAGGCGACACGAAGGCGGCTGGTGGAAAACGGAGTCGTGCTCCTGCAGCGACTCAAGGCAATCCAGATGAAACTCAAGCATTTGAATGGCATTGGGGACATCGCTCATATAGTGAGATTGGAGAGCAGGCTATTGCTACATTCGTTGCTGAATTTATGGTGGAACGCAATCGTGACGATGATGCTGAGGACGACGATGAGGATGGCAAAGCTGCTCGGAGCAGGGGGAAGGGCAGAACCAGGGGTGATGATAGCGGCGGAAGCAAGAAACTGAAGAACGTGTACGCAGCAATTGAAAGGGCGGCCGGGGGTAACCTGTCAGATGTTAAATGAGGCACTTCGTCTCAGCGTCCTTGATATATTCATTCTTGTACTCCCCGTTAAATACTTTACTCTATGCCTCACTATGCTTACTACTAATTGTGCCCTATATTTCACTGATTATAAATCGAACTAGCAGCGTTGCCCCAGTGCATCTCCCGTCCATCGAAAGTAGGTGGATGAACCTCCAGTCCTGCGCAAGGTCGTAAAGACGAGCACAGAAAACTAACATTTCTTCATCCTTTGAGAGAACTTCATGGCGAAGGATACGGAGGCTGTACAACATTAGCTTTTCGGTCAACTATAGTCTATTATCGTTCACCCACCGGATAAATGTCAGGTCATCCTCCTCAAATTCCCATTCAAAACGGCCATCCCACATGACGTCTGCGCCATCATCATCTGGCACATTTTTGCATTTAAAATGCTTGGATCGCCAATCTAGATTCTTCGAGTGATTAAAAAGCTCCGCATGAACATACGCCGTAAACTCCGTGTGTTCTTTCGGGCGAGGCACTATAAGGAATCAATCGTCAAAAAGTTGGACTCCACCGGAATGGCTTACTGGAACTGATTCCGATAACGTCGCATGTCAACTTCACTTTGCGCTCAGATACGCCTGTCAATCGGCTTGGTCTCTCGACCCAGCCAGCAGTCCCAGCAAACATGGCTTCATTAAGCTGCATACCAAAGTCGAACTTCTGCCAATTGAGGCACACGATCTGGGACCCGCTTCGCCATTGCTTCAATGGGTCAAGATTACTCGAGCTCAAACGTACACCGCGGGGGTAGATGCGTCGAATTCGACGCCGAGAGTCTTCGATCAACTCCGACAGCGAGTGCGGGAGCATGGATAGTATGAAGGATTCGCTGATGTTCATCAGGATATTTGGAGGATGTGGGGGACTTGGTAACTCTACAAAAAGATCTATAAACATCAACGCGGCGACTGGTGAACACTTGCCTTCAGTAAGCCAGTGTTTGATCGGTTTCATACTCCTTGTGTAGAAACCCAGATCGGCCAGCGAGTCTGAAATCTTTGGTTGGGCATGACTGGCCATCTTAAGCACAGGGTCGATCTCATAATGGATTTCGGAAATCACATCCCACTCGGTGCCAGCACACGAGTGACAATCCAATGCCTCTGATTCTACAGTGATCTCCTGGCAATACTCGTCCGGATAATACTCCACCTGTAAATGATAGTTGGAAACGATCTAAACCAACACTGACCACATACCATAAGCAGGATTTTTCCTTTTAGATCCTTTGGAGATATGGTATCACCACTCACTCCTTCCAACGGCTCCTGCACCAACTTATTGCCCCACGCACCTTTCATGATATCGACGAGTTCACCTTGGTGGGCAATCGGCACGTGGCACTCTAGACTGATAACGACAGGCCAGTCTTCGTCAGATATCGCTTCGCCAATAGCCTCGCAGACCGCCTTAAACATAACACCTCGACTGAGCGTATATCCGTGCGTAACGATCAGACCCTTGGAAGACCACCAAACATCGATCTCAATGCAGCGTGCGTTCTTGGAGAGAACATGCGTGTAACACTCGGAAGCTGCACGACCAAGGACTTGCCACGCAAGCAGATACGTGTTATGCGAAGAACTGGTAAACACGTAACATTGCATGCATGCATGGTTGAATTAATCTTGACATACGAAACAAAGTAATCCCTCAAAGGTCGAGTATCATCGACAACTCGGGGACTAATAGCAGGAAGTTTCAAGAGATCATGGGCGTCCTATTTGATTTATAAGGTCGTTCAGAAATCATCGGAGGTATTTTCCGAGGTGCCGAGGCAGGATGATTTGAATTACTCACAAAGCCGTTCTGCTCCAGAAAACTGAGGATATCAAGACTTAGTCTTATGGTATCACTTGCTGGCGGATAGATATTGATGCTAGTCTCCACAGACAAGTGTACGGAGAGAGCCCTCTCAGAGGCCTCGGGTATCATCAAGAAAGTAGACTTTTATCGAAGGGCCGAAGGCCTAGTCAGCAGCGGTGATTAGAGTAGACAAATGACAGCGGTGTGCGAAATTAATGAGTGGTGTCGCAAAATTCTTGCGCGCCCATGACCAAAAAGGAAATCAATACAACTGCCTCGACGTCGCACTGAGGACGACATTCAGACATCCATTATGAAGACTCTTCAGAACTATGCTATTGAGCTTTGCTAGAACCCGCAGACACCAATGGCAGCTCCAGACTACAGCGGTCCTTGATTGTTTGGCATTATGATGATCCAGCGGGGCCCCGAGTTTGGTTACCTAGTAGTTCATCATCTATTCAATATTAATAGATGTAGTGCTATTCAGGCACGCAGGTACATAATCACGCATACATTCCAATGATCTGTTGTCCCCGTTGAGGTCACGGTGTCACGCTGCTGTATTTTTGGTCATGGGCGCGCTGATTGACATTAATTGGGCTTTTGTTGTGAATGAAACTTTGATTTACTGAAGGTTTGAGCAAGTTCTACACAAGTGAGGCTGCCACTGCCGGCTGCCAGTGCCAATTCTGCCTGCTCGTGGTACCCAATTTCCCGCAGTTGGGAATCACAGCCCGTGCACCGCCAGTAATCGCGACTATCCCCGGCGGAGTGGCTATGTTCAAGTTTATGGATGCAGATAGGTACAACAAACGAGCGAACACCGTATGCCAAGTGCACTAAGTTATATTGGGGCACAGTAATAAGCAAAGATTATACGGTGAAGTTATATGCTACAAACCTACATCGTTGGCTTTACAAGGACCCAAGTCCCTACTAGTCCCTTACATTGTAATCGACGTGACAGAGGGAGAAAGGCTGGTACAAATCTCAGTATCAGGACCCTGGCTTTGAAGCTCGTAGTTTTCCGACACACAACTCCCCTGTCTAGCTGAGAAAGGCCAACTGCGTGGATAATGAATTTGAGCATCCGCTAGTAGGGGATTAGGTTCTTCAGCCTCGGCAGCGGCTCGCCGCAAATTAATAATAAGTCGGGTCAGCGTCACATTGCAGGCGCTCCAGATGAAACTAATGCACAGTCAGATAACGAGAGAAAAAAGCTGATGGTACGGACAAAACTCCAAGGAATATCAATGACAGCTGATATGGTTATCAAACATGTAAGCAGACTCGGATGACGTGAAGAAGCTAGTGAACTTACAGGCGAAATGATAGACAGAATCAAGTTTAAAAGACGCAGTCCTGATAGAAGTGAGTATGGTATATAATCCTTTTAATTGTAAATATACCAAATAAAACCTAACGGAGGGTCAGCTAGTTTCGACCACACTTATGACGACCACTCACGAAGAAGTAAATACTTCCATCACGATACATGACCTTCGTCATTTTTGTATGCTGTGAGAGTGGTTGGTCCAGGGCATTCCACCAGGTCGTGATAAATATCATAACTTCAAACACAATCTGTACGCCATCAGCGCCTAAATTTAGGAACGAAGTTGAATGGACACTACCCCGGGAGCCCACAGGACCACAAAGTTCACCTTCTGTGTCAACATGCAGGATTGCAAGTACGGCTCAAAGATCATGAAAGCTACCTCGAAAAGGTAAACATCCCTACACCCAATTATAAGACCACTCACGCATCATGCTCGACACAACGTAGGTCGTACAGACGATTGCCGTTATCTGTGTTATCAAAAAAAGAGGCAGAGTGACAATCACAAGGCGAGTTCTGCGATCCCAGAGGACCCATAGACGAAGGAGGATGAGAACTGTTTGCATTAGGATGGAGACGGATAGCTCATAGTGACATGGAACTCACAGTTGCTGGTGCCAATAGATACCATGCCGATAATTATGCCGACGCCAAACCATGCTTGGCAGCTTTGCAGAGAATCAGTAGGAAGTCCACGTTCGTTCGCCTGGCCACGTACAACTGAAATTCTAATGTTAAATGAGGCATCGGTAATTATTCACGATATGGTGCGTACCGCATGCGAAAGGATGTCGTCTGAAAACCCACTGGTCGCTTTAGGAGACGCATGTCAGATAAGATAACTACATAGGCTCAATAGCTCACCGTAGGTGAGGACGATCAAGCAAGTCGGGACAGCATATCGGTTGAATAAGAACAACAGCTTGGGAAAAGACAACTGGGCACGCCAGATCAACTCAATCTCGTCATGAAGCGTTAAGAAGTGGTCCCATAGCAAAATCTGTTCCACAAAAGTTATTTAGCTCGCCACACAGCATCAAGAAACCGTATGTACCACAAGCCCTGCAGCTATAGAATTTTTCGAGCACAAATCAGTTGATAGACAACGGGAAGGTGAGCGTGCAAGCCTACCACTGACGTACTGTGACACCTTGAGGTTTTGCAGATCGGTGGAGGTGAAACTGGGTACCAAATCAGCCATGAAATGCTGCACCAGTTGAAAGGGCCTTGTACCGCACTGTGTGAAGGTAGTGAGAAATGAGAGACCTGCACATGAAAGTTATCAGCTAATTATATAGGCAAAGGGTTCATCAAACGTTAAATGGGACAATGATGTTCCGGTTGCCGGACGGGCGAGGGAGCCGTATTGTCACGGTACCGTCTGCGTATAGATTTTCAATGAGCAAAATTCTGATAAGCGCAAGAATTATTCCATGGCACTGCTGTACGAGAACTTGAATTCAAGTTTGTACGCGGATGTGAACCAAGCCGTGGTGAGTGTTAGTGATATCTCGCTCACATACACGAACAAATGCAAAGCCTATCATCTGTCCTTCAGCGTGACGTGGGGCGACTCTGGGGACACAAATCCTACATTAAAAGCGTATAACGACTACTTAATGTTTGTTCGCTAATCATTTGATGCCTGTGTGAACTTTTGCATCATAGTTCCCACAAATACAATACAAATCTGTCACGGTTGACTATGTTTGGCAAAGGCCTCAGAAATAAACAACTACAAACCAGACCGTGTGATGCGGAACTTGTAGGGCTGTGCGGAGCTGCCAGAACCATCTTTCGTCCCTTGCAACCAGTCCAAAAGGATGGAAGTTAAATCCAACCGCCAGGAACACAAATATACAGTTTATTTCAAGAAATGGGACCATGAGGACATAGAACATACACAGCAGAGGCACATAGGTACATCGGACAGTCCGCAGACAGTGAAACAGTGTTTATAGGATGATAGGAACCAGTCAAAAGCTGTCATGAACGCTAGTTCCGTAACTGTTGTGGTTAGACCCTCGTAAGGACTGCACATTCGAAGCAAAGAGACCACACAAAGATGCCTGGAGATATTTCCTGCAGAATCCATGCTCTGAGGAATGAGAGGCAGAGCGAGTATGGGTGATCTGTGAGGCTTCCGATACTTTCCATGACGTTGTTGATCGAGACGGAGCTGGAACAGCCTTGGAACCGAGGAACGGTCATATCTCGGCTGTATTGGTCAATAGTCAACTTCCATAGATTAAAGTAGACACACCTTGTACTCAAACATGCCGCATAATCAGGATTATGGATCTGGTTCCAGTTTCTCGCCTCTAGCAAGGACGCGGACGACTTTGCTAGGCTGAGAGACCACTTCCATCATCTGCATAACGGCAGCAGGGCGTTCTACTAACCCGGTGCCTCGAGTGATGGGAAGACCCCCCGGAGTAGTATGGGAATTACGTCTACCTCGACCAGCCTGTCGTTTTCCTCTATCGTCATCATCAAGGTTACGAGGGTAATTCGATGAAGGCGAAATAGGTGGCGCTGCGGAAGGTTCCACTTCTAAGAGAGTGATGCCGGCCCGAGTAGCCCAGTGTCCGATTAGTAAGCCAGCTGAACGAGGTTCATACTTGTGAGTATGTGGACTCGGAGCTGGAAGGGGTACTGGAGAGGAGACTTCGGGCATTGCCTCAGTTCGACCGACTTGAGCTGAAGTAGCAGAAGGGGAAAGGATAGCAAGAACGACCGTCAGTTTGTCGCTTGTTGAAGCACGAGTCTCAGCGACGTGGTCGACTTCCCAACGTGCACAGCAGATCATGCGCCGAACCCACTCTGGAGAGCCAGAGAGGTGGAGTGGCTGAGACGCAGTCTTGTCCTTATCATCATCTGGTGACAAGTCCTTGAATTCGATGCGGTCCCACGGAACGAAGGCATCATCCCGCTGGACACGAATACGAGGATTTGTGCCAACTTGAGCCTCTAAGATTCGTGAAGCTGACCGCGCGCGCTGTGCAAGAGGACTTGTTCCCTTCTTGAGTAAATCAAGAGTATTCAAGGCTAAGCCACGTCACATTAGTTGACAAAACACTTGTAACATCCCGACTGACCTTCAAGGGGAACAATAACAATTTCATCGCGTCCGTCTCTGCACCATTTCTTCACCTGGTGGAGGGCATGTACCAACACGCTTGCATCAACCACTACTATATCAGCATCCTTCTCACCCCTCGTCTCTTCGCTCGATTTCCTGGGCTTTTGCACCTTGACCTCATTGTGCTCTCTCTCAGGTACAGCTTCAGCGGCAGGCTTCTTCGCGGACCTATTGCCTGAAGATGGGCGCTGCTTGGGTGCATGGTTGATAACACCACGACGGTTGGTATTACCCAAGTCGGCTTGCGGATGACGACGGTCCCTCCAGTTTCCAGATGCTGGCCCACGTGTAACTGATTTTTCCAGCTGTTCGACTTGGTGGCTTAAAAATGCAGCCCCAAGCGCCCGAGACATGGCGAGCTTGTTCACTGAACCGGCAGTTGTGGGACCCTGTAACATAGCACGGTGACGAAAGTTAAATGACCAGTGAGAAGATGCTCAGAAATCCCGTTGAGCTTACCTTGCTCTCCGCCATTCACTATGTGAGTAGAAGATTATTACAAGGAAGAAGAGGATAGCTTTCGATGTAGGCTGTTCGTCGTGGGACAGATACAGCTCGCAGTCTAGTGCGGCCCACATCGCGTTCGTGGATTTATACTTAGTCAGCAAGCTGTGGTTTTGGTCGGATCTAAATCTGAGACCTGCATAAGCCTCAAGGCAATGGATTGGTCTAATAGGGTCTACCACTACATTTCTGTGGGCATCATGGCACCGACAAAACAGATCGATAAATATAAAACACCGCGTCTTCTCAGCGAGTGAATGTTAGTCAACCGAAGCCAAATATCATGCCAAATAAATCCTTCCATCCCCTCTTCACTACAATCTGCGACCCTGCGCCATACTCGTCAGCTAACCACTCTAGATAACGGGCATCAAGAGAGCTTAGAGGGCCAAGCTCAAATGATACCATATCTTTTGGAGTAATGTAGATTATCGAAGTCTCTGGTGTACCGGAGGTGACAGAAGGAAGTAGATCAACTAGACGAGAGAGTTGGAAGCTGGTGTTGGCGTGGAATGTTTGAAGTAGGGCAAGTGTCGTTAGAATCTGACGATCGCGTCGTTCATTGGTTTCTGGATCTGTGTCATTACTATTGCTGCCTAACTGTGGCATGGATCGCGTAGCAGCAGAAGATGACGAAGGTTGGCGACGATCAGCACTAGTATTTCCTGGCCAAGTCATGCCGCTGGACCTTCTCATTCCCTTTGAGTTTGGGCTTCCACCAGGACACCCTTCAATCCCCATACCCAGGTTACGCACAAATGTGCCATCAACAGTGAGGTCATCGTCGCCTTCTAATCTGATGCTGCCCCAGTTGGCGAGGGATCCGTTGCCGGTGGAATAGGACGCAACTGAGTTACCGCGCCAGGACCCCATCCAGAGCCCAGCACATACAATACACACGTCTTCATATATTCTCCAAGGATCTGTCCACGAAAATGAGGCCTTACTTCTTGCATCGGTTTCAAATGAAGGGCGGCAGCATGGCTGTGCACATTGATCGCCGTCCAGCTGCAGAATGCGTTCAAGCTCATTCCACTGTCAAGTGTGTTTAACACGTATACAGAGACACGATTGCAAATCATATGTACCAGCCTTATATCACTCCACGCGAAACGAAAGACAGTCAAACGATGCGTAGGCCCTTTGGAACCAGATGGCTGCGGCTGCGGCTTTGAGAGGTACAGGGTTGGTCGTGAAGTTTTGGAGGGTGTAGATGTCGTTAGATCAATTAGAAGGTCATAGTAAGATGGTTTGTCCAGGAAAATGGCATCAGTCGTGCCTTTCAAATTAGAATGAGAGGCACCCCGAGAATTATATTGTCACCACTTACAAGCAACCCAACCTCGACCAGTTTTGCCCTCGCGATCCATCTTGTCAAGGTCGCTGAGAGTAACCATGCCAAGTACATGAATACCCTCTTGTGTTTTGCCTTTAAGCCTAGTATAATACTGCGTCGCTGGGTCGTTTTCATTGATGTCATTAGTTGATGGGTCAAGTTGGGCTGCGTAGCAGATGTCCGCAGCCACTTGACAAAGTATGCATGCGGCTTCAACCGGTGGAAGTGTATATATAAGTATCCTTTGCCTCCCAAGGACGTGCTTGTACAACGTCAATGCTGAAGGTCCTAAAATGCGCAACAAGTGTGAGAGGTGCATGGTGGGATTAAATCGAGAAAATTCTGGGTCCGGCTGTATATTGAGGTCAGCCAAATATAAGGCTAGAGTCATGTTGCATCGCACATTATCGAGTTCATGACTCCAACCATACCATTCGCCAGCACCACTGAGATCTACTCGTCGAACCTTGCGCTCTTCGAAAAAAACACGAGCAGGTTCCCAATCGCTTTCGGATGGCTCTAAAACGCCTCTGGTTTCTAGTGAGAGATAGATGGAATCGGCTAAAGCCCGAAGGGCAGCGACATGCCGCCACGGACGAGACCGGGTAGATTTGGCCAATAGAACTCCAAGAGATGTCAATCGAAACCCCCGGTGGCCGTGTTCAGCAGTCCGCCGTCGACGGAAAACACATACACCGGAATGAGTATCCTTAGTGAAGTATCTATTGAACTCCGTTAAGTAGGGCTGTGATATGGGCGCATGGCACATACACCACATCCTGGTCTACAAGGTGGAGGCCACTGGGGAGGGTGCTGAATTCTACACCATCGAGCTCAAGGTCTGAAGCTCGTTTAAGTCGCAACCGATATGAAAATTGTAAACAAACCATCGCTGGCCTTCAAACACCAGTCCACCAGATTACCCTTCGTCGGGTGAAACGAAGCGTGGAAGATAGCAACTGGACAGTTGCATGTCAGTCGAACTCTTGCAGCTTCAAACTCAATAACAGACCTATATCCTGAGGTACCCTTCCTCTTGAGTCAATGGCATCGACGGACATGGTTGCAGCCGCATGCACAGGCTGCTGCAAGCAGCAACTGTTTAGAGTCTCACGTAGTATTAATGTCACAGGCTGACAGGACCATCTGTCACACGAATCCTGTCACTCTCAACCCGCGATGGCTTCAACTACTTCATCGCAGCCTCAACAAATAAATGTTGCTGATCTCGACATCCAACAGTTATCTGATGTGCGCCGCCAGCTAGAAGAGGTACCTTGGTGATATCATTGTGTTTCTGCATCTCTGATTGCATTGTAGGAGCTGAACCACCTCACGAATTCATTCGCTCAGCTGAAGCAGGCACAAGCGAAGTTTAAGTCATGCATTGAGAATGTCGGAGAAGTTAAACCTCAAAACAAAGGTACGTCTGCATTTTCGTCTTCAGGCTCTTACTCGACTCTGTCCCTTACAGGAACGACCATCCTCGTCCCTTTGACCAACTCCCTGTATGTTCCTGGTCACCTGAGCGACGCGGAGAATGTAATTGTCGACGTCGGTACAGGGTATTACGTGAAGAAGGCATGTACGAGGCCTTATGTTACATTCCGCTGCTGATTAGACGACTGCACAGTCTCGGACCCAAGCCATAAAATATTATGAAACAAAAGTGGAATATATTCGCACCAATCTTGATACGCTACAAGAAACGATACAGAAGAAGCAGGAGAATATGAGCTACCTCATTAATGTAATGCAAGCTAAATTGCAGCAGTCCCAGACGCAGCCCACCAAGGTCTGAACTTTCGAGGCAAGGCAAGATTGTATTTGCACACTGCCCTCCCCCTGCTGATATCTCCTCTATAATAGATTGTTATCTATAAAATACTGAATATGCAATCCTGCTTCTTCGTTGTGCACGAAACGTTCGTTGCTACACTTGGATAGCAGATTCCTATTAATGGCCTGGCCTGAGAAATACTGCTCTATAGGATATGACCCAGACGTCGCTGCTAAGACATGACCAATTTCCTCGACTGGAGATTTTTCGAAAGGTATCTGATTTATTGTCTTAAGCCAGTCACGGCTGGCTACAAATGTGAGAACCATAGAACTCGATCAAACATGACACTACCATGAAAAGAAACGCCTGGGTGACTGTGGATCTCATGGTATGCGAGAGAATCCATTCATGGTCTCCGTCTTCCATCGAGCAGCGCATCACACACGAAAACACTGTTGCTGGCGAAGGCAACTGCCCGTCTAGTGCTACAGCTCCCCAAGTGCACGTCTATCACACTGACAAGAACATTCTTCAAGTCGCGTAATATAATTTACGATGACAGTGATCGCTCAATGATAGAATGGTTCATCACTGGCCCATCAGCCTCATTAGAACTAGGATTACATCTACATAATTGAGTTATATCTATGTCTCTGGTAAAGGAAGTTCGATAAAAGGATGGTGGTCAAATATGACTTTGCCGATGACCGTCTAGTTAGTGCGTGAAACCCCTGGTAATAATCAAATGTATACTTGTGTCATGAGCTTTGCATCGCATGCCAAGGGGGCGACTGTCAACTCGAATTATCAGTGTTGACGTTGAAGGTCATCTCATCCATTCTCAAGCTTCCTCATCTGTCCCGCCCACTTTCCCTTCCTCCGAATCCCATGACATCCAAGCGCTTGTGACAATAGGAGACTAAAAACATGCGCCCAATAACTATTCAATAAGCATGTCTTTCGCCATACCTTTCAACTCCTTCATAGCATCGGCGACCGCCTCTTTCTGCTCTAGTAAACACTTTTCTAGCTCCCCGATAACAGCGTCCACATTGTAGATGAGCTGCTCGAGATAATAAATTGAAGTGAAACGCATGTGCTTTTTTGTTCTTTCCACAAGAACAAGAAGGAATTCGACACCGTGTGTGTCGTCAGTTGTGTAACGAGCCAAATTCCACGCAAGTCTTATCATATCCCACCACTGTTGTTCTGTGATAGAACTGAGTGATGTGGCAGACACCTCTTCAGATGTCATTTGGCAGAAGAAACCAACGAGGAAGTAGGCATGCCAGTCATCTAGATTGCAGCATATTGCGATCATCCCAATGGCCCGATCTATTTGGCAATGCAAATGAGGGCGCCAGTGGGAATTCCTCGCAAGGGAAAAGATCAATTCGAGATAGCGCCGGTCACGGTCGCGATGGAAGAAAAAGTCGGGATCATCATCATTGGTGGGTATTGCATTCCAAATGACAGAATCATAGGTAGGTGTTGCACCTGGTCGCGGGCGGACCGCGGTAAGGATAGAGTGGGAGAGATTGGTCAAAATTACGTCCGCATCATCAACAACATCAATGAAGGTCAAGACTTCTCGGAAAATGTGAGCAGCGTAAAGGGCAGCATGACGTAAACGGGGAGGCATGTTGCTGCCCATACAGGCGATGAGCTTCTCGATGTATAGACGTTGTTTAGCGGGACTGCAGCTTACTCCCATACTATTTAGTAGTACAAGGATGTCACCTGCTGTCTCGTAGTCGTTGGAACAAACATCGCCGAGGTAGTCCACTAGCCAGTCGAAGTCTTCTGGTGAGTGAGGGTCGCCCTGCCATGCAATTTGATGATTCCACAACCAGGCAGGTTCGGTGGGATATGGACCGTCCTGTGAAGATTCGATGGTGAATCTGAAGCACTGTACTTTGACCAGCGCTGATGTTGAGTCATTGTGTTGAGATGACCTTGCCCATGAATAAATCTTCCTGCACACACCCACCACCCACATCATATGCGACAATATTGGACTAATAATATCAAGCTCGTTCATACGACAGATAGTGTCGAGGAGGATCCATTCCTGGCGGATACCCATGTTGTATTTATCAAGAAGAGGATGACCTCTATCCGAGGTCCAAACTTTCTCGAACTGCGTCCAAAGAGACCAAGCAAGTTCATGCAGAGCAGAGCTACGTGATATCTTCGTAAGAATAGCAGAAGAACTATCAAATGAGTCAACAGCACCTTTTGTCAATCCGAACGACGTCCTTCTTGTCAAACTGAACCCCGACCATGACGCAAGCAAGAAGGGTACAATTAGCCATGATTTGAGGCGGAGGGGAAGGAGAGCACAGGATTTTTGATATCACTGTGATGGCAAGTTCTTTTCCGACCTCGCTCATTCCCCCTGTAACAAAGTAGAAAGGGAGAACACGAGACAGCCACTCGAGGAGTGGCACAGAATCGGGACAAGCCCCAAATTCTAGTGAAGACAACGGGTAGTGGGATTCTTCATAGTTCGTAACAAATAGGTTGTTTGTTGCGGCAAACACATCGTAATTGACTTTCGTCCTATGGGACATCTCTTGAAACACGTACACGTCTGCATGTCCCTCGCCACGAAATCCACAGGCAGGACGTCCCTGAAGAATACGGTGGCAGTACAGGTGACAAAGAGCCATTGTACAGGCTGATGCCTTGTTCTCCAACGACGGTATGATTTGCCCTCGGACGTCTAAGCAGGTCGTGTAAGCATCATACAGCTGATGCAACGTGCCTGAGACGTCAAGATGCAGAGGCCAGTCGACATCAGGAACAAGGCTAGCAGCAGCGTGAAATACTTCAGGATCTGTGGATGTCTCGATCAACCACATGATGCTAGGTGCTTCGAGATTGCTGATAGGTATGTCAGGCAGCTCAAGTTTAAGGGGGTATTGGTATTGATCCGTGGCTACAATGTCCAGGCTCTGGTCAAGGACTTGTGCTTCAGAGTCCACGACACTTGTCAATGAATGCCGCCAGGGTGGAAGATGGTGAAAGGCATCGGATAATCGCTGACGACAGCGCCGTACGAATGAGCAGGCCAGAGACACAGAGCCTAACCTGATATGAGCGCTGGGTGCACTACGCGATACTACCACAGAATGTCACCTGCTAGTTTAAATCGAATCCAACGCATAAAACGCGATCGATATAATCGATCGAGTTGCATCCTATATTGCCGCATAAGTAATCTCCTTAGCGGTGCAGATAGCCCTTTTAGCAGCACACCTAACGAGAAACGGTCAAAGTTTGTGCATACTTAAGAAAATAGAATTTACCCTGCGCCGACGTCGCCAGCTTTTGGAGATACAGGGATGTCAATTCGACCATAGTATGTAGGACCTCTGCAGTTTTGACTCAGACTGGAAATGAGCAGAACTTGAAAATAATCTCACTGTCAACGTGCAGCATGCGCAATATCGTCGATACTGGCGTTTGAAACGGACACGCGGGAGATACCAAAGCCGCCATTATTGTCAGGGAATAAAACAAAAACCCGAAGACCGTAGCTGCAATGATCACCCAAGCGATTGTATGCTGCTCGCACCACATATTGGCGCTGAGGGCAATTCCAAACAGAAAAAGAGAGAACTGGAGTAGGATCGGGAATGATTGCACAACAGCGTCAAAGTGCCATGCGACAATACCGTCGAACTTCTCTTGTCTACGCTTTCCTCGTTCATCCTCTGAGCCGCGGCCGTATCTATGCGACTTGTAGTACCCGAGCCACTGTTTGCCTAGCACGGCCCCAAAAGCAGCGAGTAAACTGAAGGATAAGCTTGCATAGGCAATGGATTGGATCCTGATACTAGCTATAGGGGGCGACCACTCGGATGCTGGTGCTGCGGGCGTAGACCCAGCTGCAGTGAAGTTGCCGAGTCCGATTTGGACGAGCTGCGTGAGAAGGGCATGGGTGGTGATGTTGGGGTCTGGACTGAGATTCGACTCCATGGCCACAATAAAAGCCGAGCTGACTGCGGAGAACAGGCCAGACTGATCAACGTCAATATTTCAATCCCAACACAAGGCAAAGGCGAGCATGTGAAACTCACAAAGACTAACACGATATCCATGTCATTGTAGTATCGCTCAAGGAACTCATCGTCGTGTTCGCCGGCGACTTTTTTATGTGCCGCCCAGAAACGAGAGCGGTTGTCCTTGCCGGTCTTCGAGGCAATTGTTGAGTCCTTGAGAACGTCAAACACTTGCTCCACAACTTTCATTCTGCGGAAATAGTATGGTCAGTTGTGACCCTGTGGCTTATTTGGCTGCTCACATGTCACTTAGAGTTGGCTGGTCCTCCCGCGCTACGTTCTTGTTCTCCTCGCTGAGACGATATAAATATGTTCGAGATTGCGACTGAGTGGAACTTACAGAGCTAAGGGGCCTTTTGGTGAATCATTGAAAGTATTTTCCTGTCCACGAGGTTTTGATGGCTGGGGAGGCCCAGAATTCAAGCTGTAATCTGTGTAAGGCGCAAAAATATCGAGGCAGAAACGCTGACATTTCTGATGAAGACTCGCCCACCGAAGGGTTACCATTTATCTCCTCACTGCTTCGCTGTCAAAAGGGGTACTGAGATTCCAGGAAAGTTGTAACTCACTCATCGATGGATTGTACGGGGTCCTGTTCCGGGGGAGGCTGCTCGTTGGTGTGGGCGCTCTGCGCAGAGGTGCCGTCTGTGCTACCATCATTTGATTGCCTTCGGCTACACTTTGAAGTAACTGATACTCTCGACATGAGTATGACGTAGAATTTCAGCTATGGAACAAAAAAATTAAAGAGTTTGCAGAAATGAGTGGTAGTACAAAACCAATCAGTCAGGCGGCTATAACTATCACAAAGATGTGACGAATATGTGACGAACATGTGTCGAAATTGAAAGTAGGTTCTTGTGCGGCAGTGGACATAAATAGCCTGCATTCTGCATGGCTCATGATACTGACGAAATCCTGCAAGTCACTAGTCACTAGTTGAGCTGTATGGCTACTAGCAACTACAAGCAGTCGCAACAGTCGAAGTTTCTGTGTGGACGTCGTCGGTATAGAGGGCGGAATGAGCAACAGGTGCACTAGCACTGGAGGGCTCTAGTGCTTGCGTGACCATAGGGATGGAGCCACGGCAATGACTCTCAGACTGTTGGTGGAAGAACTGCGAATGTGGATATATATCAAAGGCCGGAGCAACAGTAGCGGAGACAAGAGGTACGAGAGTTCTAGGAATTTGAGAGGTAGGGAATAGTACATACTACAGATATCGTGTACTGGGAGATATTGGAAAGTGGCATTGAATGGAGGTGAAGGGGATGACAGCATTGAGGTCCGTGTCAGCCCAGCAGGTGGGATGTTCACTGCAATAGGTGTGGATATAGCAGAGTGACATAGATCTAGAAATGGAGGGTAGTGACTACCGGTAAAGTTCAGCTAGGCCCTAAAAGAGGTAGGATGACGTGAATGAATAAACGTCAGAATTCAATTTCAAATTGAGAACTCTAACTCTTGGCAAAATCCCCGGTCCTGCCCTCATCCCCACAACACTGTGCGGTCAAGCCAGATGTCTAACTCACAGCAAGACCCACGAGTCCAGACGTCCGAGTTCCCCCACCTCAACAGCAATATTAATTAATGTCGCCGATTTTGACCTTTGGCAGTTTTCTGATGTCACGGTGGTCCGTCAACTAGGTGAAGTACATTAATGATGACTCGTCATTTTTCTGCATTTCTGATTGCATTATAAGAGCTAAAGCACCTCACTCATTCGCTCAGTTGAAACGGCCACAGGCGAAATTCATATCACGTATCGAGATTGTTGGACAGAGGACACTGCAGGTACGTCAACATCTCTGTCTTCAGGCTCTTTTTTGATTCGACCTGTGCAAGAACAACTATCCTCGTTCTTTTGACTGGTTCCCTGTATGTTACCAGTCACCCGAGTCATGCGGAGAATGTGATCGTCAATGTGGGTACAATCTCGGCACACCACAAGAAACGATGCGGAGGAAGCAGGAGAATACAAGCTACTTCATTAATGTAATGCAAGATAAGCTACAGTCCCAGACACAGCCGAGGCTCCAAGGTCTGGACATTTGAGTCGAGGCAAGATTACAGTCGTACACTGCCCCCACTCGCTGATTTCTCCTCTATTACAGGATTGTCTATTGTAAAATACTGAATGCACAATCTTGCTTGTTCATCTTGTGTGAATCGTTCGTCACTTCACTTAGGTGTCGGATCCTAATCAATGGCATGGCCTGACAAGCACGGCTCCCTAACACCTGTTAGTACATGACCCAGACGTCGCTCACAGAATATGATTGTCTAGATATCTGCCTCGTTGACTTTAAGAAACCCATTGGACGACATTTAGTGCAAAAGGGCTGTACAAGTGAGTGGGGAGTGATTACACATTCGTGGTTACACGTCTACGGCGCTGACAAGAACACAACTGTTCTTCAAGTTGCACAATACAGTTTTACAACTAGCGAGAACGACAGCACTCAGACTGGCTCGATAGTGAAATGGCTCATTAGCCGTAGAACTGGGATCACACCTACTGAATCGAGCTCTATGTCTCTGGTGAAGGAAGTCCAATAAACGGATTGTTCAGTGGTCAGTGTGCCTGGTTAGTACATGGAGTCCCTGACGATGATTATGCATGCTGAACTTTTGCATTGCATGCCAGACAAGCAACCACTCAAGTCGAATTTATCGAAGTATTGAAGTTCCTTGTCTCATTTATTTACCCACTTGTAATGACCACTTTGCCTTCCTCCTATCCCATGATATACATGTACTTGTGACAATAAGGGACTATTAAATAATGTGTTTCCTGCCCAATAACTATTAACTGAACTTCGCAAGCATGTCGTCGGCTATATTTCTCAACACCCTCACCGCATCAGTAACGCCTTCCATCTGCTTTAGTTCTGGCCTTTCGATAAGACCATCCACATCTTTGATGAGCTGCCAGAGATCATCCTGTGGAGCGACATGCATGTACTTCTTTGTTCTTTCCACAAGAACGGGAAGGAATTCGACACACTGTGCGTTGTTGAGTACGAATTCAGCAAAATACCATGCCTGGCTCATCATGTCCCACCACTGCTGCTCCGTGATAGAACTGAGTGATGTGGCGGACACCTCTTCAGATGACATTCGGAGGAAGAAACCAACGAGGTAGAATGCATGCCGGCTGCGTGCACCGCGGCGCAATGCAAGTATCCTAATGGCCCGGTCTATTTGGCAATGTAGATGGGGGTGCCAGCAGGAATTCCTTGCAAGGGCAAATATCAATTCGAGATAGCACAAGTCGCGCTCATAATAGAAGAGGCGGTCAGGACCATAATCGGTGGGTGTTGCACCTGGTTGTGGACAAACCGCGGTAAGGATAGCAAGGGACAAATTGGTCGAAACCGTGTCCGCATCATCAACGACGTCGATGGAGGCCAAGACTTCTCGGAAACTGTGAGCAGCGCGAAGGGCAGCGTGACGTAAACGGGGAGGCATACTGCTGCTCATGCACGCGATGAGCGCCTCGATGAACGAATGTTGTTTAGCGGGGCTGCAGCCCACTCTCATACTACTCAGTAGTACAAGGATGTCACCTGCTGTCTTGTGGTCGCCGGAACATACATCGCCAAGGTAGTCCACTAGCCAGTCAAAGTCTTCTGACGAGTGGGAATTGCATCGCCACGAGATTTGATGCTCCCACAACCAAGCAGGGTCTGCAGGGTCTACAAGCATGGATTGATTGGGACTAGTGGCTAACCTGAAACGCCGTGCTATTCGCAGCGCTGCCGATGAATCCCGATCACTGTGTTGGAATGACCTTGCCCGTGAATAAATCTTCCCGCACACACTCAGTATCCACATTGGTTTCGGCAATACTGGATAAGGCAGACCAAGCGCGAGTATATGACAGAAGATGTCAAGGAGGTTCCACGCCCGGCGAACATCTCCTATGATGTCTTCATTGAGATCACGTCCATCCAGTGCACAGACTTTCAGCAGCTGCGTCCAAAGAGACTCAATAAGTTGTCGCAGAGCGGGACTACACAACCTCTTCGTTAAAAATAGCGGAAAAACTATCAAACAAGTCAACAGCACCTTTTATCGACTCGAACGATGTCCTTCTTATCAAACTGAACACCGGTCATGACGCAAGCAAGAAGGGTGCAATTAGCTATGATTTGAGGCGACGGAGAGGAAGGTGAGCATAGTAGCTTTGATATCACCGTGATGGCGAGTTCTTGTACGTCTTCGTCCACTTTCCCTGTAACATAATGGAATGGAAGAGTGCGAGACAGCCACTTGAGAAGTGGCACAGAGTCGGGACAAGCCCCAAACCTTGGTGAAGACAACCACCAGTAAGGTTGTTTATATTTCGCAACAAATAGCATGATTGTCGCAACAAGCACATTATCATCGACTTTTGTCCTCCCCAACATCTGTTTGAACACATAGTAGTCGATACTTCCATTGTCACAAAGTCTATAGGCAGGACGTCCCTGAAACATATGGTGGCAGTACAGGTGACAAAGAGCCTTTGTACAGGCCGATGCATTCTCCTCCAACGACGGTATGATTTGTTTGTGGACGTCCAAGCAGGTTGTGTAAACATCATACAGCTGATGTAGCGTGTCTGAGACATCAAGATCCAGAGGCCATTCGACATCAGGAACAAGGCTAGCAGCGGCGTAAAATACTTCAGGATCTGTTGATGTCTCGATCAGCCACATGATGCTAGGTGCTTCGAGATCACTGGTGGGAGTATCCGGCAGCTTAAGCTTAAGGGGGTCTTGATTCGTGGCCACAATGTCCATGTTCGGGTCAGGGCCTTGTGCTTCAGGGTCTACGTCCCTCGTCGAAGAGCGCCGCCAGTGTGGAAGGTGCTGAAAAGCACTGAATAACGGCTGAAGACAGCGCCATACAAATGAGTAGGCCGCAGACACTGAGTCTGAAGTGACATGAGCACTGGGTGTGCTATGTAATAGTACCAAAGAACATCACCTGATAACTTTGATATCCAGTACATAACATAGCTTAGACAGTAGAGCAGGGAATCTAACACTGGTTGCAGCACTGGCAAGAAACGTCAAGATTTGTGCATGCTTAAGAAAACGGCAACTTACCGTATGCTGGTGTCGCTAGCTGCTGAAGATACCAGGAAGTCAATTTGACCATAGGACGCAGGATCTCTGCAGTTCTGACTCAGACTAAAAACGAGCAGAACTTGAAAATGACCTCACTGTCAACGTGCAACATGCGCAATATCGTCGATACTGGGGTCTGAAATGGACACGCGGGAGATACCAAAGCTGCCATCACTGTCAAGGAATAAAACAAAAACCCGAAGACCGTAGTTGCAATGATCACCCAGGCGATCGTGTGCTGCTCGTACCACATATTGGCGCTGAGGGCAATTCCAAACAGAAAAAGAGAGAACTGGAGTAGGATCGGGAATGATTGCACGACAGCATCAAAATACCATGTGATAATACCATCAAACTTCTCTTGTCTACGCTTCGCTCGTTCTTCCTCTGAGCCGCGGCCGTATCTGTGCGATTTGTAGTACCCAAGCCACTGTTTGCCTAGCACAGCCCCGAAAGCAGCCAGTAAACTAAAGGACAAGCTTGCATATGCAACGGATTGGGTCCTTATGCTTGCTATAGAGGGTGACCACGTGGATGCTGGTGCTGCGGGAATCGACCCAGCTGCAGTGAAGTTGCCGAGTCCGATTAGGACGAGCTGCTTGAGAAGGGCATGGGTGGTGTCATTGGGGTCCGGACTGAGATTCGACTCCATGGCCACAATAAAAGCCGAGCTGACTGCGGAGAACAGACCAGACTGATCGACGTCAATATTTCAATCCCAACACAAATAAGGGTGAGCATGTGAAACTCACAAAGACTAACACGATGTCCATGTCATTGTAGTATCGCTCAAGGAACTCGTCGTCGTGTTCGCCAGCGACTCTTTTATGTGCCGCCCAGAAACGAGAGCGGTTGTCCTTGCCGGTCTTCGAGGCAATTGTTGAGTCCTTGAGAACGTCCAATACTTGCTTCATGACATCCACTCTGCAGGAACAGTATCGTCAGTCATGACACTGTGGCCTATTTGCCACTCACATTTCACTCGAAGTTGGCTGGACCTCCTGCGCTACGATCTTTTCTGCCTTGCTATGGCAACTTTATGAGTATGTTCAGGATTGCGACTCAGTGGAGCTCACGCAGCTAAGGCACCTTTTGGTGAATCATCGACAGTATCTTTCTGTACGTGAGGTTGTGATTGCTGGGGAGACTCAGAATTCGAGCTGCGATTTGTGTAAGGAGTGCGCAAAGGCATTGTAGCAGAAATGCTGACATTGCTGATGAAGACTTGTCCACCAAAGATTTACAATTTTTCTCCTTACTGCGTTGCTGTCAAATAGGGCCCTGAGATTCCAGGAAAATTGCAACTCACTCATCAACGGACCCTATGGTATCCATCTGCGCAGGAGCTTGCTTGTCAAGATGGACACCGTCTCTGCTACTGTCTTTTGATCGCCTTTGGCTACGTTTTGAAGTGATTGATGCTCTTGACATGAGTATGATACTACGTTTCTGGTGGAGAAGTCTGATAAACAGATCGTTCAGGTGGTCAGGCACAACTTTGTTAGTGACTGTGTCTAGTTAGTACATGGAGTTCTCGACAATGATCAATGATCATCGCAGTGATCCTTTACAAGATAGGCAACTCTCGAGTCGAGTTTGTTGAAGTATTGAAGTCCTTATCTTGTCCATCTTCAAGCTTCATTACTTGTACTGCTTCCTCGGCGTGCAAGGGTTTGTGATGACACTGAAAGGGACTAATAATACACGCCTAATGACTATTTACTCAATCCGTCAAGCATGCCTTTGGCCATACTTCTCAACTCCTCAACATCTCTCTGGCCTCGGTCTTCCAGCCTATCTACAACATCATCCACATCTCTGATGAGGTCCCCGATAACATAACCTGAATCGATGATACCCTTGTGCTTCTTTGTTTCTTCCACAAGAACGGAAAGGAATTCGACACAGCGTGTGTCGTCAATAACGCAATAAGCATAATACCATGCCTTTCTCATCATGACACACCACTGCTGCTCTGTGATAGAGCTGGTGGGCACCTCTTCAGGTGTCATTCGGATGAAGAAACCAACAAGGTAGAAGGCATGCGGCCCGTATAAATCGCAGCACTCTGCGATAATCCTAATGGCCCGATCCATTTGGCAATGCAAATGGGGGCGCCAGTAGGAGTTCCTCGCCAGGGCAAAGATCAATTCGAGATAGCACAAGTCACGCTCATCATGGAAGAAGCAGTCAGGACCATCATCGGTGGGTGTTGCACCTGGTTGCGGACAAACTGCTGTAAGGATAGCAGGGGACAAAGTGGTCAAAACCATGTCCGGATCATCGACGTTGATAGAGGCCAAGACTTCTCGGAAGCTGTGAGCAGCGCGAAGGGCAGCATGACGTAAACGTGGAGGCATGCTACTGCCCATGCAGGCAATGAGCTTTTCGATGTAAAGACGTTGTTTAGCGGGACTGCAGCTTACTCTCATACTACTCAGTAGTATAAGGATGTCACCTGCTGTCTTGTAGTCGTTGGAACATACATCGCCAAGGTAGTCCACTAGCCAGTCAAAGTCTTCTGACGAGTGGGAATTGCATTGCCACGAGATTTGATGCTGCCACAACCAAGCAGGGTCTGTAGGGGCCGTTGGGGCTGGTGGTAATTGACCGGCATCGATGGAGAACCTGAAGCGCTCTACTGTTTGCAGCACCGTCGATGAATTTTGTTTGCTTGATTTGACCCGTGAATAGATCTTGCTGTACACGTCCAGCATCCAGTTTGCAGTGAGAGATGCTGGACCACACAGACCAAGCTCGAGCACACGAGAAATGACGTCAAGGTAGTTCCATACTTGATGAACACCTCCATCTGGTACACAGACTTTCTGGACAAGACACTCAGCAAGCTGAGGTAAAGCAGAACTACATGATCTCTTCATTAAGAATAGCAGAAGAACCATCAAATGAATCACCAGCACCTTTTATCAACTCGAACAATGTCTCTCTTGTCAAATCGAACCCCGGCCATGGCACAAGCAAGAAGGGTGCAATTAGCTATGATTTGAGGCGACGGGGAGGAAGAAGATAGTAGCTTTGATATCACTGTGATGGCGAGTCCTTCCGCATCTTCGTCCACTTTTCCTGTAAGAAAGTGGAAAGGAAGAGTGTGAGATAGCCACTTGAGGAGCGGCACAGAGTCAGGACAAGTCCCAAACTTCGGTGAAGATTGCCACCAGTAAAGATCATGTTTCGCAAACAATAGCTTGGTTGTCATCACAAGCACATTGTCATCAACTTCCATCCTCTCCAACATCTCTTCAAACACGTAGAAATCTGTCCAATAATCGCTGAGAAATCAAATCCATCATCGTGATCCTGAAGAATACGGTGGCAGTACAGGTGACAAAGAGCCTCGGTGCAAGCCGATGCCTTCCACATCAACGACGGTATGATTCGCTGTTGGACGTCCAAGCAGGTTGTATAAACATTATACACCTGATGCAGCGTGTCTGATATATCAAGATCCAGAGGCCAGTCGACATCAGGAACAAGGCTAGCAGCGGCGTAAAATACTTCAGGATCTGTGGATGTCTCGATCAGCCACATGATGCTAGGTGCTTCGAGATCACTGGTGGGAGTATCCGGCAACTTAAGCTTAAGGGGGTCTTGATTCCTAGTTACAATGTCCAGGTTCTGGTCACGGCCTTGTGCTTCAGGGTCAACGTCCCTCGTTGAAGAGCGCTGCCAGGGCAGAATGTGCTGATAGGCGCTGAATAACGGCTGAAGATAGTGCCATGCAGATGAGCAGGCAGCAGACACAGAGTCTGGAGTGATATGAGCGCTGGGTGTTGCGATGGGATAGTACCAAAGAACGTCACCTGCTAGTTCTGATATGAAATCCTGGACATCTCGGAATTGATGGAACAAATGATCTGACACCGATTGCAGCACACCTAACAACAAACAGCCAAAATTTGTACATGCTTGAAAAAATAGAACTTACCATGCACCAACGTTGCCACCTTCTGGAGATGCCAGGAGGTCAATTTGACCATAGGACGTAGGGCCTCTACAACTTTGACTGAGACTAAAATTAAGAAGAACTTGCAAATAGTCTCACTGTCAACGTGCAACATGCGCAATACCGTTGATACTGGCGTCTGAAATGGGCACGCGGGAGATACCAAAGCTGCCAACACCGTCAAGGAATAAAACAAAAACCCAAAGACTGTCGTTGCAATGATCACCCAGGCGATCGTGTGTTGCTCGTACCACATATTGGCGCTGAGGGCAATTCCAAAGAGAAGAAGAGAGAACTGGAGTAGGATCGGGAATGATTGCACGACAGCATTAAAATACCATGTGACAATCCCGTCAAACTTCTC
>MU173076.1:0-11683 GCA_016695475.1 Suillus decipiens | reverse complement strand
TTCTTCAGGTTGCACAATACAGTTTTACGACTAGCAAGAACGACAGCAGCTTGATAATGGAATGGCCCATCAGCGTCCTTAGAACTGGAATCATGCTACTGAATCGAATTCTATCTTTCTGGTGAAATCTGATAAACGGATCGTTCGGGTAATCAAGCACAACTTTGCCAGTGATCGTCTAGTTAGGACATGGAGTGCCTGATGATGATTATATATGCTTGTCGTGAGCCTTGCATTACGTGTGAGACAGGCAATTGTCAAAGCGAAGCGTTTTGAAGTTCCTCATCTCGTCCATTTTCGAGCTTTTTTGTACCACTTCCTCCTATCCCATGACATGCAAGGTCTTGTGATGACATTGAAGAGGACTAATGATCTATATCCAATAACTGTTTTCTCAACTCGTCAAGCATGCCTTTGATCATACTTTTCAAATCCTCAATGCCTTCTCTCTGACCTCTCCTTTCCAGCTGGCGCATAACATAATTCACATATCGGATGAGCTGCTCGACATCAGACTTTGAAGCGATGCCCTTGTACTTCTTTGTCCCTTCCATAAGATCGGGAAGGAATTCGACACACTGTGTGTTGTCGATTACGAATTGAGCATAATACCATGCTTTTCTCATCATGTTCCACTGCTGCTGCTCTGTGATAGAGCTGAGTGATGTGGCGGGCACCTGTTCAGATGCCATCCGGAGGAAGAAACCAACGAGGTAGAAGGCATGCGGCCCGTATAAATCGCAGCACTCTGCGATAATCCTAACGGCCCGATCCATTTGGCAATGCAAATGGGGACGCCAGTAGGAGTTCCTCGCCAGGGCAAAGATCAATTCGAGATAGCACGAGTCGCGCTTACGATGGAAGAAGCAGTCAGGACCATCATCGGTGGGTCTTGCATCTGGTTGCGGACAAACTGCTGTAAGGATAGCATGGGACAAATTGGTCAAAATCGTGTCCGCATCATCAACGACGTCGATGGAGGCCAAGACTTCTCGGGAACTGTGAGCAGCGCGAAGGGCGGCATGACGTAAACGCGGAGGCATGCTGCTGCCCATGCAGGTGATGAGCGCCTCGATGAACGGATGTTGTTTAGCGGGGCTGCAGCTCACTCTCATACTACTCAGTAGTATAAGGAGGTCGCCTGCTGTATTGTGGTCGCTAGAACAAACATCACTGAGGTAGTCCACTAGCCAGTCAAAGTCTTCTGGCGAGTGTGAATTGCTTAGCCACGAGATTTGATGCTGCCACAACCAGGCAGGGTCTGCAGGGTCTGCAGGGTCTGCATCGGCTGATACTAATCGACCGGCAAAAATGGTGAAACTGAAGCGCTGTATTGTTCGCAGCACTGCCGATGAATCTGAATCATACTGTTTGATCGATTTGGCCTGTGAATGAATCTTTTTGTACATGCCCAGCATCCACATTGGACCAGGCGGACCAAGCGCAAGCACACGAGAGATGACGTCAAGGTGCTTCCATGCTTGATTAACACCTCCATCTAGTACACAAAATTTCTGGACAAGAGACTTGGCAAGTTGAGGCAGAGCAGAACTACATGATCTCTTCGTTAAGAATAGCAGAAGGACCATCAAATGAGTCAACAGCACCTTTTATCAACCCGAACGATGACCTTCTTGTCAAACTGAACCCCAACCAAGACGCAAGCAAGAAGGGTGCAATTAGCTATGATTTGCGGCGACCGAGAGGAATGAGAGGATAGTAGTTTTGTTATCACCGTGATGGCGAGTTCTTCTACATCTTCATCCACTTTCCCTATAACAAAGTGGAAAGGAAGAGTGCGAGATAGCCACTCGAGGAGTGGTACAGAGTCAGGACAAGCCCCAAACTTCACTGAAGGGCTTCGCCATGGATATTTCGCAGCAAACAGCTTGGTTGTCACAAGAAGCACATTGTCATCAACTTTTGTCCTCTGCAGCATATCTTCAAACATGAAAAAGTCCGTCAAAATACCACTGAGAAGTCCCTCGCCATGATTTCCCTGAAGAATACGGTGGCAGTATAGGTGACAAAGAGCCTTTGTACAGGCCGATGCCTTCTCCTCCAATGACGGTATGATTTGCTTTTGGAAATCCAAGCATGCCGTGTAAACACCATATAGTTGATGCAGTGTGTCTGAGACGTCAAGATCCAAAGGCCAGTCGACATCAGGAACAAGGCTAGCAGCGGCGTAGAATACTTCAGGATCAGTGGATGTCTCGATTAGCCACATGATGCTAGGTGCTTCGAGATTGCTGATAGGTATGTCAGGCAGTTCAAGTTTAAGGGGGCCTTGATTTGTGGCTACAATGCCCATGTTCTGGTCATGGTCTTGTGCTTCAGGGTCCCTATCCCTCGCCGAAGAGCACCGCCATCGTAGAATGTGCTGAAGGGCACTGAATAACAGCTGAAGACAGCGCCTCACGTATGAGCAGGTCGCATACACGAAGCCTGGAGTGACATGAGCATTGGGTGTGCTATGTAATAGTAATATCCAACCTATAACATAGCCTAGGCAGTCGAGCAGGAAGCCTAATACTGACTGCAGCACACCTGACAAGAAACAGTCAAAACTTGTGCATGCTTAAGAACATGAAACTTACCGTGCACCAACGTTGCCACCTTCTGGAGATGCCAGGAGGTCAATTTGACCATAGGACGTAGGGCCTCTACAACTTTGACTGAGACTAAAATTAAGAAGAACTTGCAAATAGTCTCACTGTCAACGTGCAACATGCGCAATATTGTCGATACTGGCGTTTGAAACGGACACGCGGGAGATACCAAAGCTGCCATCACCGTCAGGGAATAAAACAAAAACCCGAAGACCGTAGTCGCAATGATCACCCAGGCGATCGTGTGCTGCTCGTACCACATATTGGCGCTGAGGGCAATTCCAAACAGAAAAAGAGAGAACTGGAGCAGAATCGGGAATGATTGCACGACAGCATCAAAATGCCATGTGATGATACCGTCGAACTTCTCTTGTCTACGCTTCGCTCGTTCTTCCTCTGAGCCGCGGCCATATCTATGCGACTTGTAGTACCCAAGCCACTGCTTGCCTAGCACGGCCCCGAAAGCGGCCAGCAAACTAAAGGACAAGCTTGCATATGCAATGGATTGGATCCTGATACTGGCTATAGAGGGTGACCACTTGGATGCTGGTGCTGCGGGCGTAGGACCAGCTGCAGTGAAGTTTCCGAGTCCGATTTGGACGAGCTGCGCGAGAAGGGCATGAGTGGTGTCGTTGGGGTCTGGACTGAGGTTCGACTCCATGGCCACAATAAAAGCCGAGCTGACTGCAGAGAATAGACCAGACTGATCGATGTCAATATTTCAATCCCAACGCAAATAAGGGTGAGTATGTGAAACTCACAAAGACTAACACAATGTCCATATCATTGTAGTATCGCTCAAGGAACTCATCGTCGTGTTCGCCGGCGACTTTTTTATGTGCCGCCCAGAAACGAGAGCGGTTGTCCTTGCCGGTCTTCGAGGCAATTGTCGAGTCCTTGAGAACGTCCAACACTTGCCCCACAACTTTTATTCTGCGGGAATAGTATGGTCAGTTGTGACCCTATGGTTTATTTGGCCGCTCACATATCACTCAGAGTTGGCTGGTCCTCCTGCGCTACGTTCTTTTCCTCCTCGCTGAGACAATATGAATATGTTCGAGATTGCGACTGAGTGGAACTTACGTGGCTGAGGCGCCTCGTGGTGAATCATTGATAGTATCTCCCTGTGCATGAGGTTCTGATGGCTGGGGAGACCCAGAATTCGAGCTGCAATCTGTATAAGGAACGCACAAAAATATCGCGGCAAAAATACTGACATTTCGGATGAAGACTCCACCACCGAAGGTTCACGGTTTTCCTCCTTACTGCATCACCGTCAAATGGGCCACTGAGATTCCAGGAAATTTGTAACTCACTCATCGACGGGTGATATGGTATCAGTCTGCGGAGGAGGCTGCTCGTCAAGGTGGGCGCTCTGCGCAGAAGCGCCGTCTCTGCTACTATCTTTTGATCGCATTTGGCTACGCTTTGATGATCTCGACATGAGTATGATGTAGGGTTTTAGCGATGGAACACAAAATTGAGAAGAGTCTGAGGTGAGTGGACGACCAATCAGTCAGGCGTCTATAGCCATGAGAAGCATGCGACGAACATGTGTTGAAACTCAAGGTAGGTTCTTGGGCGTTAATGGAGCCTTACATATTCTGCATAGCTTCGTATTTGTGATAAGCGCTGAAGCTCAACGTGCCGCAGGGACTCCCTGTGGAGCACAAATAGTAAACGCTGATGAAGTACTGCGAGTGAATGATTGGGCTGTATGGCTACTGGCCACTACAAGCAGTCAGAACGGTCGAAGTTTCTGTGCAGGCATCGTCGGTGTAGAGGATGGAATGAGCAACGAGTGCACCGGTACGGCCTCAAGGTCCAGTGCTTGGATTGTGATACAGAGAGCTTCGTGACAGTGTGCATAGCGATACCATAGGGATGGAGCCGCAGCCATGACTCTGTTGATAGAAGAACATGGAAATATATATAGGCCAGAGCAACGTGAACGGAGATACGGCAGCTGATATACAAATTTGAAAAGAGGTGGCCTACAAGGCGAAGGTCTAATGCATCAGGGCGGCCGTACTAGGAATAAACGTCGGCATAATACAATTCAATTTCAAAACTCAATCAATCTTGGCAAGTTCCTAACAGGATTTGCTATTACCATCACATCAAAATCCCGGATCTACTACCAGTGGCTGTCGTAGCCACCATCATCGATCACCCAGCATCAGAAGTCCGAGTCCATATCCGAGTCAAATGTCGACGTTTAACAGTGGGAGAGGTTCATTAACGGTGTCTGCATATAGTAGGAGCTACACTCATTCGCTCAGTTGAAGCAACTACAAGGTGAAAACCAAGTGATAAACGTTGGACGGAATACACCGCAGGTACACTGACTCCATATCTGCCTTCAGGCTCTTTTTTGATTCTATCCTCTCAGGAACAACTATCCTCATGGTTTCTTGTACGTGACCGGTCACCCGAGTGATGCAGATAATGTGATCGTCGATGTTGGTACAATCTCGGTACCCTACAATAAACGATACAGAATAAGCAGTAGAATATGAACTAGCTCATTAATGCAGCGCGACCTTAGCTACAACAGTCCTGGCATGCACTGGCACAGCCTTGCAAGGTTTGAATTTTTGAGTCGAGGCAAGATTACATTTTGCAAGCAGCCCTCCCCCGCTGATTTCTCCCCTACAATAGGTTTGTTAGTTGTAATTACTGAATGCACAACTTTGCCTCTTCCTGCATGAAATGTTCGTTACTTCACTTGGATGGCTGATCTTAACCAACAGCCTGGCCTGAGAAACACGACTCTCCAACGCTGTCAGTACATAGCCCAGAGGTCGCTTACAAAATATTGCCCAAATCTCCGCCGCTGACATCGTTTAGCCCAGAGGCAATCGTACAAGTGAGTAGGAAGTGATTGCACTTTCGTCGTTGCACATCTTTGGCGCTGACGATGACTTCAGGTTGCATAATACAGTTTTATAACTAGCAAGAATGATAGCGGCTCGATAATGGAATGGCCCATCAGCGTCCTTAGAACTGGAATCATGTCTACTGAATTGAGTTCCATCTTTCGTGGAGAAGTCTGATAAACGGATCGTTCAGGTGGTCAAGGCACAACTTTGCCAGTGACCGTTTAGTTAGGGCATGGAGTTTCTGACGATGATTATATATGCTTGCTGTGAGCCTTGCATTACGTGCGGGATAGGCAATTGTCAGAGCGAAGCGTTTTAGAGTTTCTCATCTCAAGCATTTTTGTACTACTTCCTCCTATCCCATGACGTGCAAGGGCTCGTGATGACATTGAAGGGGACTAATAATCTATATCCAATAACTATTTTCTCAACTCATCAAGGATGCCTTTGCTCATACTTCTCAGATCTTCAACGCCTTCTCTCTGGCCTCCGCTTTCCAGCTGGCGCATAACACCGTCCACATCTGCGCTGAGCTGTTCGATATCACTGTTTGAAGCGATACCCTTGTACTTCTTTGTTGTTTCCACAAGAACGGGAAGGAATTCGAATTCGACACATCGTGTGTTGTCGATTACGAGGTCAGCACCACACCATGCTTTTCTCATCATGTACCACCACTGCTGCTCTGTGATAGAGCTGAGTAATGTGGCGGGCACCTCTTCAGATGTCATTCGGAGGAAGAAACCAACGAGGTAGAAGGGATGCCGCATGTATGAATTGCAGCACTCTGCGATCATCCCAATGGTCCGATCCATTTGGCAATGCAAATGGGGGCGCCAGTAGGAATTCCTCGCCAGGGCAAAGATCAATTTGAGATAGCACAAGTCGCGCTCATCATGGAAGAAGCAGTCAGGACCATCATCGGTGGGTCTTGCATCTGGTTGCGGACAAACCGCTGTGAGGATGGCACGGGACAAATTGGTCAAAACCATGCCCGCATCATCAACGACATCGATGGAAGCCAAGACTTCTCGGGAACTGTGAGCAGCGCGAAGGGCAGCATGACGTAAATGGGGAGGCATGCTGCTGTCCATGCAGGTGATGAGCGCCTCGATGAACGAATGTTGTTTAGCGGGGCTGCAGCTCACTCTCATACTACTCAGTAGCACAAGGATGTCGCCTGCTGTGTTGTGGTCGCTGGAACAAACATCGCCGAGGTAGTTCACTAGCCAATCAAAGTCTTCTGGCGAGTGGGAATTGCCTCGCCACGAGATTGAGTGACTCCACAACCAGGTAGGGGATGTAGGGTCTGAAGATGGGGTGAACCTGAAGCACTGTACTTTTTGTAGCGCTGCTGATGAATCCCAGTTGTGTTGAGATGACCTCGCCCGTGAATAGATCTTCCTACAAACACCCAGCATCCACATCGTATTCGATGGTAGCGGATGAAGAAAATCAAGCTCGATCACACGATAGATGGCATCGAGGAGGTTCCATGCTAGGCGGACATGTGCGTTGTCTTCGTCTCCACTCGATGCCCAAACTTCTTCGAACTGCATCCAAAGAGACTCAGCAAGTTGAGGCAGAACAGAACTATATGATATCTTGTTAAGAATAACAGAAGAACCATCAAATAAGTCGACAACACCTTTTATCAACCCGAACGATGACCTTCCTGTCAAACTGAACCCCGACCATGACGCAAGCAAGGAGAGTGCAATTAGCTATGATTTGAGAGGATGGAGAGGAAAGAGAGCATAGTAGTTTTGATATCACCGTCGTGGCGAGTTCCATTACGTCTTCATCCACTTTCTCTGTAACAAAGTGGAACGGAAGAATGCGAGACAGCCACTCGAGGGCAGAGTCGGGACAATCCCCAAATTTCGGTGAAGACCTCCACGGTATATGTGTCGCAACAAGCAACTTGGTTGTTGCAATTACAAGCACATTGTCATTGACTTTAGTCTCCTTCAACATTTGTGTAAATATGTCGTATTCTTTGCCATAGCCTTGGTATCGCTCGCCAAGAAATCCATGTTCATGTCCTGGAAGAATACAGTGGCAGTACAGGTGACAAAGAGCCTTTGTACAGGCCGATGCCTTCTCCTCCAGTGACGGTATAATTCGGTTCTGGACGTCCAAGCAGCTCGTGTAAACATCATACAGCTGATGCAGCGTGTCTGAGACGTCAAGATGCAGAGGCCAGTCGACATCAGGAACAAGGCTGGCAGCGGCATAAACTACTTCAGGATCCGTAGATGTCTCGATTAGCCACATAATACTAGGCGCTTCAAGGGCGCTGGTGGACATGTCCGGCAGCACAAGCTCATGGAAGTATTGTTTCTTGGCTGCATCGTTCCTGTTCTGGTCAGGGGTTTGTGCTTCAAGGTCCACGACCCTTGTCAAAGAGGGCAGAAAGCGCTGAAAGGGACCGAATAACGGTCGAAGATAGCGCCATACAAATGAGCGAGTCGAGTCTAGAGTAATATGAGCGCTGGGTGTGCGATGCGATATTACTGAAGAATGTTACCTGCAGGTTGTAATAATAGGTACTGGACATCTAGAGATCGATAGAACGGAGAATCTAACATCGATTGCAGCACAACTAGCGAAGAACGGTCAAAAAAATTTCATACTAAAGAAAATGAAACTGACCATGCATCGGCGTTGCCAGCTTCTGGAGAAACCGGAAGGTCAATTTGACCATAGGGCGTAGGACCTCTACAGCTTTGACTCAGACTAAAAATGAGCAGAACTTGCAAATGATCTTACCGTCGACATGCAACATGCGCAATATTGTTGATACCGGCGTCTGAAACGGACACGCGGGAGATAACAAAGCTACCATTACCGTCAGGGAATAAAACAAAAACCCGAAGACGGTAGTTGCAATGATTACCCAGGCGATCGTATGTTGCTCGTACCACATATTGGCGCTGAGGGCAATTCCAAACAGAAGAAGAGAGAACTGGAGTAGGATTGGGAATGATTGCACGACAGTGTCAAAATACCATGTGACAATCCCGTCGAACTTCTCCTGTCTGCACTTCGCTCGTTCCTCCTCTGAGCCACGGCCATATCGCTGTGACTTGTAGTACGCGAGCCACTGCTTGCCTAGCACGGCCCCGAAAGCAGCGAGTAAACTGAAGGACAAGCTCGCATAGGCAATGGATTGAATCCTTATACTGGCTATGGGGGGCGACCACGTGGATGCTGGTGCTGCAGGAGTAGATCCCGCTGCAGTGAGGTTGCCGAGTCCAATTAGGACGAGCTGCGTGAGAAGGGCATGCGTGGTATCGTCGGGGTCTGGACTGAGATTCGATTCCATGGACACAATAAAAGCCGCGCTGACAGCGGAGAATAGACCAGACTGATTGAACGTCAATCCCAACACAAGGTAAAGGCAAGCATGTAAAACTTACGAAGATTAACATGACATCCATGTTGCCATTGTATTGCTCAAGGAACTCGTCATCGTGTTCCTCGGCGACTTTTTTGTATGCAGCCAAAAAACGAGAGCGGTTGTCCTTGCCAGTCTTCGAGGCAATTGTTGAGTCCTTGAGAACGTCCAACACTTGCTTCATGATATCCTTTCTGTAGGAATAATATGATTAGTTGTCACCCTGTGGCTTATTTGGCTGCTCACATTTCACTGAGAGTTGGCTGGACCTCCTGTGCTTCGACCTTGTTCGCCTCGCTGAGAAGATATGAGCATGTTCGAGACTGCGACTGAGTGGAACTTACGTAGCTAAAGCACCTTTGGGTGAATCATCGGAAGTATTTTTTTGAACATGATGTTCTGGTGGTTGGGGAGGCCCAGAATCCGAGCTGCAATTTGTGTGAGGAGGAAGCAAAAGCATCAGGGCAGAAACGCTGACATTCCCGATGAAAATTTCACCACAGAAGGTTCACGGTTTTCCTCCTTACTGCATCACTGTCAAATGGGGCCCTGTGATCCCAGGAAAGTTGCAACTCACTCATTGATGGGTCGTACGGCATCCTTTTCCAGAGGAGGCTGCTCGTCAGTGTGGGCGCTCTGCACAGGGGCGCAGTCTGTGGTACCATCTTTTGATCGCCTTCGGCTACGTTTTGAAGTGATTGATGCTCTCGACATGAAAATGATGAAGAGTTTCAGAGATGGAATAAAGGATTGGGAAGAGTCTGAGGTGAGTGGATAGAAACTTCTTGAGTAATAGCACACAACCGGCAAGTCAGGCAGCTTATATCCACGATAAACATGTGTTGAAGCTGAAGGTATTCGTGAGGCCCTTGGGTCGTAACGGACATGAATAGCCTCACATAATCTGCATGGCCTCGCAGTTATGATAAGCGCTAGAGCTCAAGGTGTCGTAGGGGCCCATGAGGCACAAATAGTAAATGCCGATCAAGTCCTGCCAGTGACTAGCTAGGGTGCATGATCATACCCCACTGCAAATGATCGAAGTTCCTGCGTGGGCATCGTCGATATAGAGGATGGAATGAGCAACGAATGCACTGGTCCAGCAAGGGTCTGGTGCTTGCGTGGATAGTGATACAGAGAGCCTTGGTGACGGTGTGCATAGCCATACCATAAGGATGGAGCCAGGGCCATGAGTCTCTTGGTAGAAGAACTGCAGATATGAAGATATATAGGCCAGAGTAACGGGAACGGAGATAGACGTGCAAGAGTTCCAGGAGTCAGTGAGGTAGGGAGCGGCATAGATACCGTCATACTTAATGGGTGTGCTGGGAGATACTGACGCCGAAAAAAGTGATGTAGATGAAGGCAGAGGGGATGAGACAGAATTTGGGTCCGTGTCGGCCGAGTGAGTGGGGGGGGGGGGTTCATTGCATGGCGATGATGGCATGTAGTGCCTGGTAGAATCAGAGAGTGGATGCGGCATGGATGATGGTCCGATATCGAATGTAGCATGCTATTACAATGAATTGAGCATAACAACATATAGCGGCAGCCGCTATTGATGATGCATTGCGGCGGCACATATGAAGAAGCAGGACGGGAATGCACCATACATACATACTAGGAGGGTAGTCTGCAGCGTAAGCACGAGGGGCCCGGGTGTTGGATTGAGAACTCGATCAATTATGAGCGCTTGGCAAAATCCGGAGTTTTCCCTCGGGCTTGAGCTTTCTGGGCGCTGATCTTGCCCACCGGGTGACCGAGAGCCCTGACCGGATTCGGGCTATTACCAAGATCCTATCTACCAGTACTACCTGTGACTCCCACGTAACGACAGGTGATAATACATGGGGTTCGTACCTGTAAGACGAGGCGAATATAGTCGATCAGAGCCTCCTTCAATATCTTTCCAATAGCCATGGAACGCTCGCCGCCGCCTAACATGTCACGTGACATTTGTTGCAACGGTAAATACAACCAGTATATCTATCCCACTAAGTCAGCCCATCTTCGTCGTTCGATCCTCATCATTTTGCTCGATTCCAGCATTATTCCTGGTCGCTCGAGATGCAGATATATCAGACTTGAAGGTGAGTCCCTCCATATTATCTTCCTATCTCTTTCATGATCCTCACACTCTACAGCCATCAGCGGAAAGAATCTTCGAGTCCCCTTATGGCGCACGGCCTCGCCTCTGGCATATATCCATCGATTTCAACTCGAGGGAATGCTGGGAATCGGCCATTGGTGTTCTATCCTCTGAAGGATCAGTAGTGTGGAGCTATCCTGTGACCTGTAAAGTACTTTCCGAGCCGTTATGAGAACTGATATTCGGTTTATAGATGCCTCACCTGCATTGTTACTGGAGATTAGGGCATCATATGAGCTTGGTCGAAGGCTAGGCGGTGGAGAGGTCACCGGGAAACTTCAAATGTCGTGGCATGAGTTACTCGGTCATGGAAATGAACCATTCGGCGAGTAATATAATCTTCATTCTTGCACACATACTAACATCTTATAGGTTTATCATTCCCGCCAGTGCGCGGTGTACACCCTTTCCTTACACTGAAGGTTGCCGTTGTACGTGTTTGCGATAATCACAATTGCTCACTGTTTTGCGTGAGTGGTGCTGCTATCTGTCCCGTTAACTTTGACTGGAAGAAGTTCCTCATAGACTGCAAGATTGCTCGAGACACAGATGCGGGCCGCGCGCGACTTGCCAGATACGTAACACGGAAAACGGTCTCTCGCCTGATCCGTGCTGTGCAGTGTTTTCAGTTGGTTGTGGA
>MU173075.1:75325-87726 GCA_016695475.1 Suillus decipiens | reverse complement strand
CGAGACTTAGGATTGATTCCTATAGTCTACGTTTCCGACTCTACCTTTGGTAGTCCATATCCGTTAGTTTCTAGTACGGATCTCGTCCACTACTAGTCTTATACCTCACATTCATCCTTACGCTTCGGATACCCTCCGGACGAGCTTCTTCCACCCACACGTTTTGGATATATACCGGACGTACCATATCCGATACCTCCGGACCTTCGGATCCGCTACGCAAGCACTTCCAGACCCTCGGACGAAGGTTATCCCTCGGAAGTAAAGGGCAGTACTCGGGAAAGGGGCACAGTGCACGAACTGAGGCCAAAGCCCTTCGGATTCCTCATATATTGAGTACGGTCTTAACACAGGCTCGAGGAGATAAGTAATGACTATGTATCCTGATAAGGAAGGCAGTGGAAATACAACGTGTTGAACATATGATGTCAGAAAGGGAAAGGAGTCAGAATGAGTCACATATGAACATACGGTCAAGTGACCATGGGTGAAAGTGATATACAAGGGAATGATGATGTAATCAAGAAAGAGTAAGAAACAGAAGAGAAAAGAGGGGCATACAACAATTGTAACATCACCCTCCTTCTGTGAGTGACCAGGCTCAGAGATGTTACCCTCCTGTCACTCCAACAAAGAGCAAAAGCATTTCCTTCAAGTTGTATCTAACTGCATCCACATTAAGTGCTGCTAGGTCCCCATCTGAATCATGGCATTATAATGTGCCAACACTTCTTCCTTTTGGGAAAGAAACAGAGGAAGTCCTAGAAGAGCTGGGCTACCCAGATAATTTTCATCAGGTCTGCATAACAATCAGCAATGAGTACCTTCCAAAGCGGTGGTTTATGAAATTGCAGGAGGTCGCTGACATTTTGGAGGAGCATGTGGAGGCTATCATAAATGCTATGTTGACTGATTCACAGGTGTCACTCTCATAATGCTTTTTGTAATTTTTTTTAAATGTGGCTTTTATTAAATGCTATCTGACCTCTCAACTTGTTGCCTCCTTCTCTGTCAAAATTACTGTGATGGTGTTTCAAGCAACTGCATGCTCACACAATCCTTGCCAGCTGGTTCCTCAAACATGTGCCCCATATGTCAAAGTATCAAAAGAAATGCATCAGCAACTGACTGAGCGGTGATGGGCTAAATGCCTTGATGAGGACCAAGCCAGCTGGCATGCCTTTATGCACTTCAAAGGCATCCAGAACAATGCCAGTAAGTTTTCCCCCATTGTACAACTACTGTGCTCATTACTGACTATGGCTATTCTAGACAGAAGTTTCAGTGATAAGTCAAACATCACTGATCTCATCAAGAACAAAACCAAATACCACCACCTTACCACTGAGGAGAAGGAGCAGCTTATAATTGACTTCAACAAAGTCAAGAAGAGCTCTTGGGATTGTCCTCCAGATATCACTGCTAAATTGCATGCTGCTGAATGTTCCTGAAGCTTCCAGTTGGTGAGAGAAGAGGTATGTACTTGCTGCATTACCTTTGGTTTTGTGTTTGACTAGTACTTCATGTAGCTTGAAGCTCTCAAGGAATGTGTGTTACAATTGTTGTATGCCCCACTCATTTTCCTTTGTTACTTATGGTTTCTTTCTTTCTTTCCTGCTTACCTCATCATTTCCTTGTATATCACTTTGCCCATGGTCACTTGATCATATGTTCATACATGACTCATTCTGACTTGGCTTCACCTATGACTCATTCTGACTCTTTATGACATCATATGTTCAACACGTTGTACTTTAGCTGCCTTCCTCCTTTGGTTACGCAGCCTGTTTATATCTGATGAACCTGCCCTAAAGTATTCTCCTACTTTAGTATATAAATGCTCATAGATACACTTGTATTTCCTCATTCTAATCTTACTGGGTTTTACCTGGATTCTTCCTTTGCTAAGGACCCCTAATCCTTAGTCGTCTAAGATTGTATCTAAGCTTAGCACACCTAAGTCTTAGTCTAAAGTGAACTTACTTGCCTCAACTCAGCTAGTTCCATGTATGCCTACTCAGAGCTACCTTTGTCATTGTAGAACATATTCAACTCAGCCAGTCTAGTCCTTTCAGGCACTTGACTGTCTTCATTGTTTACCTTGATCTGTGCTAGGCCTTCATCTGGCTAGTGCAATGAAACCATGACTCTCAAAACCTCTTGTTTGAGGCAGTCATGTTCAGAACTATCCCAGTTTGTAACAAAAGATTAGAATCTATCGATACTGTCAACTATCCAGTCTTTGGCCCCCATCCACCAACTTGATCAGTCCAATCAAGAAAAGACCTAGCAGACAGCAAGACAGCGCGTTTAGGCATGAAGGTTTACACTCCTGTGACATTGCTATTTGCCCAGAATGTCTATGAAAGATCATGAATTCAAGATTGGTATGCATACCATCTTTGATGGTGATTGCACCGCCTCAAAGTCCTTCCTCTTATCGTGCCATGCATACATGGACATCAATGAGAAGTTGTACACCATCGATACACAGAAGATTATTTTTATCTGCTCCTTTATGGAAAAGGGAAACACTTATTTATGGAAGGAACACTTCCTTGAAGTAGCCCACACATCATCACCTCATGTATATGGCAAACTCAATGGCTTCCTTAAAAGTTTCAACAAAGCATTTGCACCCCTTGATCCAGCCAGATCTGCGATCACCAAATTATGAGACCTGAAACAGGGTAATAAAGACTTGCAGACATACACAGCCAATTTCATTCTCCTTGATGACCAGGCAGGAATCACCGACAAATTGACTAGGATCCAGTTCTACCGGGACAGTCTCAATATGGGTATCCTTACCCATTTGTTCAACACTGGAGACATCCCCAAAACTCTCAATGGAGTCATCGAAACATGTGTCAATATCAACAACTCCTATCACCACCTCCAATCCATTCATAACTGTCATGCACTGTTGAAGAAGTCTCAGAAGTATGGGAGTTCCCGATACTCATCTTCCCATGATCCAAACATAATGGAAGTTGATTGCCTTACTCATGCTGAGAAGGTTGACCTGATGAAGAAGGGCAAGTGCTTTAACTGCAAACAGCCCGGGCACTGAGCAAATGGTTGTCCCAAGAAGAAGGAGAGGTCCACTCCTGTACACCAGACCAAAACCAAAGCTTTGGGGTCTGGGTCGAAGATTGAAGAGGTTGAAAGCAATGATGAAGAAACCATTAGGCAGTTGGCTCAGGATTTTTGATCTGGAGAAACAAATTGATGTATGTTTCTCCATCTGTACTATTACAACTTGTACATGCTGTAGGTGAACAAAAAGAACTTTGTGTTCCCATAACCCTTATCTCACATACTTGCCCAAAATCCATCAAAACCACTGCCATCATTGACTCCAGAGCTGCTGGAACCTTTATCTCAGAAGAATTCATGAAACTTCATAATATCTCATGAAGAAGACTTAGTAAACCATTCAAGGTTACTACCATTGATGGCTCCTATGTAAAAGGAGGCACGATTATGCATTAATGCTTGCTCATCACCAAGATAGACAAATGAACGATGTATGGGAAATTCAATATCACCTGTCTAGGACAAAGGGACCAGATTCTCCTTGGCATCCCTTGGCTGTGCACCATGAATCTGGTCATTGACTGGACCACTGAAACAGTGATGTTATCACACACTAAGAAGTCAGATCTTATTGAGATAGATGTTGACACCAATAGAAAGAAGGCAAAGCTTCCCCTTCTGTTTAATTATCCTACCCTGAAATGGAAGAACTCGAAACTTCCACGATCACCCACTACACCTCCAGTACCAATGACCACTGCTACTCCATTGACAAACCTTCCTTCCACTGAATCCTCCTCCATCTCAGAACCTGCCACTGCTCTATTACCACCACCACCAGTTGCTCCTCAGGTGAAGCTACCCTCACTGATGATTACCTGGCCAACTCTTCCCAGTGAAACCCTTCCTCAGCATCCTATATCCCCCATTCTTAAACCTGAGAAGAGATGAAATGAAAGGGAACCATCACCTCGACCACCACCTGTTCCAGTGGAACAACGACCACCTGAAGAGCAGAGGGAGTGCATTAGAAAAGCAGAGGAACCACTTAGTGGAGTATGAGTTGATAAGAAAGTGCAATTAGACTTCAAGGAGGGACTGGCTACAGAAGAGGAATTTTCACAAGGCGAACCATTTCTCATGTCTGAAGACCCCTTACCCACCAAAGAATCACCACCTGCATTAATCCCTTCCCATGAAGACAATGATGAACCCTTCTTTGACACTATGCAAGATGTCTGGACAGAACCTGAGGTTCAAAGCATTGCTACTTATGAATTGAAGGAGGGAGAGTTCTTGGTGGAATACGATATAGAAGGTCTTCAGATGAGGATTATCGAAGAAGTCTCTATGGACACTCCCCTTACTTGCAACAGCACCTCAAGACTTGAGCAACTCCCGAATTACTCTCAAGTTTCCCTTGCTCTGCCATCCTTCGAGGAAACCACCAAATTCAGTAATAAGGCTCAAGAGTTCATGATGGAGGAGAAGGAAAAGAAGAAGAGCTTCAAAGAACTTGTCCCATCGTACCTCCACAATTTCCAGGACATCTTTACCAAAGAGGGTCTTAATAAACTCCTGCTGGAATGACCCAGTATCGACCACTGAATCAAAACAAAGCCCAGTTTTGTCCCATGAATGTCTAAGGTTTACCCTTTATCTGGAAAAGAGAGAGAGGCAGTCAAAAGTTTTATCAATGAAAACATTGCTAAGGGATTTATCTCAGAATTGAAGTCACCCCAGGCCAGCAGATTCTTCTTTGTGGGAAAGAAGAGTGGAGAACTATGTCCTTGTCAAGGCTACTGATATATCAATGACTGGACGATCAAAAATGCATACCCTCTCACCCTTCCTGTTATGTTAATAGCTTGACTTCATGATGCCAAATTCTTCACCAAGATGGATATCAGATTGGGTTATAACAATATCTGAATCCACCCCGATGACCGCTGGAAAGCTGCTTTCACCACTGAATTCAGTCTCTATGAGCCTAATGTGATGTTCTTTGGCTTGTGTAATTCCCCCACTACCTTCCAAGCCTATATGAATTGAACATTCCAACAGGAGATCAATGAGGGGTGGATGGTGATTTACATGGATGACATCTTGATCTTTTTAAAGACCCTGGATGAACATTGGAAATGGATGCGTTGAATACTCAAACAAATACAACAGGAACAACTCTTCCTTAAACCAGAGAAATGCACATTTGATGCAACTGAGGTCGAGTACCTTGGAATAATCATCAGACCTGGAGAAGTCACCATGGATACCGCTAAAACTAAGGGTATTGCTGAATGGTTGATCCCATGAACTGTTAAAGACATCTGCTCCTTCCTTGGCTTCTGCAACTTCTATCGGACTTTCATTTCCCATCGACATCCTGAAGATGAAGTTTACCCAGCAACCGGTACTTCAGAACCCTGACCCACTTTGGCAATTTGCAGTTGCCACTGATGCTTCCCTCGTAGTGACAGGGGCTGTTCTACTCCAAACTGATGAAAATGGGATTTATCACCCCTGTGCCTACCTCTTGCAATCCCTTAAACCTGCAGAACGAAATTATCAGATTTTTGATAGGGAACTGCTCACCATGATCAGCGCCCTTACCAAATGGTGTCATTACCTCAAAGGGAGTCCCCATCCCATCATCGTCTTTACCAACCACAAGAACCTGCTGTATTTTAGAACAGCACAGAAACTCACTCAACACCAAGCCCATTGGCAACTTATTCTTTCTACCTTTGACATCCATCTACACCACATTGCTGGTATGAAACTGGCTGCTCTTAATGCCCTCTCCCGTCGCCCTGATCATGATAATGGTGGTCATGATAATGAAAATACTGTTCTTCTTCCTGAATCCCTTTTTGACCGACTCATTGATACAGATCTACTTGATGTACTGGACTCTTCTGACCCTCTTGATGATCCACTTTTCAAAATGGTGTCAGATGCCCTAGATGGCATTTGCCTTCCTCCTATGAAATCCGCACTCTCCAATTGGAAGATTGACAATGGTATCCTTTACTTCCATGATCACACTTACATTCCCCTGTTTCACCATGCCGCCATCCTCTCCCGTCATCATGATCACCCATCCACAGGACATCCTGGCCATTTTAAGACTGAAGAACTCATCAAGTGTGAAGCTTGGTGGCCCTCTATAGGGGCTTATATACACAAATACGTTGAGGGCTGCACCCTTTGTCAGCAAATAAAGGCAGATACTCACCCTGTTTGACTGCCCCTTGTTCCTATCCCCTCCTTGGCCACTCGCCCCTTCTATCAGATCTCTGTTGATCTCATCACTGATCTTCCTCTTAGCAATAGCTTTGATAGCGTCATGGTTGTGGTAGACCATGGGCTTACGAAGGGGGTAATTCTCTCCCCTTGTTTGAAAACAATCACCTCGGAAGGTGTAGCAAAGCTATTTTTGAAACATGTCTACCACCACTTTGGCCTTCATGACAAAGCCATCTCAGACTGTGGTCCACAATTCCTATCCAGATTCTCGAAAGAACTCACCTGACTTCTTGACTACCAGATCATACCATCCACCACATACCACCCTCAGACAGACAGACAAATGGAAAGACTTAATCAAGAACTCGAAATGTACCTTTGCATCTATTGCCATAACAACCCCAATGAATGGGTAGAACACCTCCCTATCGCTGAATTCATCCACAACCACCAAAAACATGACACCCATAACACTTCTCCATTTTTCCTCATGATGGATATGAACCCCGTGCCATCCCTCATATCATCCCCAACTCCACAGTACCATCGGCAGAAGAACAAGTATGCTCTCTGCAGAAAATTACCACAACCTCATCACTGACATCCAGAACACCTCCCTCATCATCTCCACCCTCCTTTGCAAAGGACATTCCATTGAGATCAACAACCAGCTGCAGAGATAGCATAACCACATTCCCCAGCTTGTCATCAACCTTGTCAGAACTGCATCCCTCCTGGGAAGAATTGCTGCTGACATTAAAGATTATCACATCCAACAATGCCTTTACCACATGGAGAGATGCATTCAGCACTATGGTGTGCTGCTTCTTCCTGATACTTTTAAGAGCAGCATTGAAGAAGTTATCCACATCATTTCTGAACATTGAGCAGGCATTGCATGCCCTCCCTCTCTGCACTGAATTAAGCTGACGCATACATCTCTTACCACCTCCTATACAAAACACTATCTTCACGTTAATGCCATTTGTGGCTTACTATCTAGTGTCAAGGAGGCATCCACTTTCATCGTAAAAGATCTCCACCTTTGCATGGCTGATGATCCCCAGGCACAAGCTATGCTAGAAAGGCTCACCACCACAGCCTTACCCTCCTATGCTGAAAAGACTCACCCAGATTGGGTCAGAGATGCCACACTAGCAGCTCAGTTGACATTGCTAAAGATTCACCCTCCAATGGTTATTCCCAAACCAGAGGTGTTAGAACAAACTACCACCACCATCGCCAAAACCAACTTCATTGTCATGGAAGAGCACCCTGCTGAACTCTATATGGCATTCACTGAGATGCATGAAGACATTGTTGCAGCCAGAGTCATAAATGACATATTAGATCTACAGAAAGAATTACTGACTGCAATGCTCATTGACCCCTCCACAACTGGGCAAGTCCCTGTTGAATCATTTGGTTCTACATCCCCCTCCTCACATGATGAATTTGTCACTGCTGCTGAAGAGCACACTACACCATCATTGCCACCTCCTTTTCAAGGGTCTCTTCCTGATGACCAACCAACTCAAAACTGAAAGCATTGTCACAGCATGGCATCGGGCAAGGCAAGAGCATGATCTACTAGTCCTAGACCACTTCCTATCCCTTCCCCACTCTGACAATCCCATACAAATCATGACAAAAATATGAAGTGCCGATTCTGTCACAAGTACAGCCTCATGGAACTCCACCATTCACTCTTATGTACAAGGACAACAGGTTCTATGAAGCGCTCTGCATCTGGGAGGCATATCTCGACTCTGTCCACTCAACTATCCTGCAGGTTAACAAGAAGCAGAGAGAAGAGCTCAGATGAAGAGGTGCGGAAGAAGCCACATATATGATGCATCATGCTGGTGGAGATGATGACAACAAAGATGACTTTGAATACTCTGACAACCCCATTTACTATCACAACCAAGATGACTAAGTCGGTGACTTTGTCCATAAAATGGGGGTAATGTTACAATTATTGTATGCCCCACTCATTTTCCTTTGTTACTTACACTTTCTTTCTTTCTTTCCTGCTTACCTCATCATTTCCTTGTATATCACTTTTGCCCATGGTCACTTGATCATACATTCATACATGACTCATTCTGACTCTTTATGACATCATACGTTCAACATGTTGTACTTTACATAGCTGCCTTCCTCCTTTGGTTACACAGCCCATTTATATCTGATGAACCTGCCCTAAAGTATTCTCCTACTTTAGTATATAAATGCTCATAGATACACTTGTATTTTCTCATTCTAATCTTACTGGGTTTTACCTGGATTCTTCCTTTGCTAAGGACCCCCAATCCTTAGTTGTCTAAGATCATATCTAAGCTTAGCACACCTAAGTCTTAGTCTAAAGTGAACTTACTTGCCTCGACTCAGTGTTACAATCGCTGTACGCCCCCTATCATTTTTCTTTCTCTTTTGCATCCTTCTCTCTTTTCATGCTTACCTCATAATTTCCTTGTATATCACTTTCGCCCATGGTCACTTGACCGTACATTCATATGTGACTCATCTTGACTCGGCTCTGCCTATGACTCATCATGTCATCATACATTCAACACATTGTACTTTGGTTGTCTTCCTTTCTAGGTTATGCAGCTATCCACATACCCAACAAGCTTTTCCTAAAGTCTCTTCTTACTTTAGTATATAAATGCTCATAGATACACTGTATTCAGTATTCTAATCTTACTGGGTTTTACCTGGATTTTTCCTTCACTAAGGACCCCCAATCCTTAGTTGTCTAAGGTCGTATCTAAGCTTAGCACACCTAAGTCTTAGTCTAAAGTGAACTTACGTGCCTTGACTCAACTAGTTCCATGTACAATCTACTCGGATCTATTTTCATCGTTGTAGAATGTATTCAACTCAGCCAGTCTAGTTCTCTCTTGATCTAGCCTGTCTTCGTCATTTACCTTGATCAGTGCTAGACCTTTGTTTGGCTAGTACTATGAACCCACAACTCTCGATCCCTCTTGTCTGAGGCAGTCATGTTCAGAACTATCCCAGTTCATAACACTCAGCTAGTTCCATGTACACCTACTCGGAGCTACCTTTGTCATTGTAGAACATATTCAACTCAGCCAGTCTAGTCCTTTCAGGCACTTGACTGTCTTCATTGTTTACCTTGATCTGTACTAGGCCTTTGTCCAGCTAGTGCAACAAAACCATGACTCTCGAAACCTCTTGTTTGAGGCAGTTGTGTCCAGAACTATCCCAGTTCGTAACAATGTGTTGGTGCTGAAGCCTTCATTGTTATGGTTCGTGGTGTTTCTGACTTTGCCATGATGCCAAAGGCATTCTTCACAAACCCTGCAGCTGAACATTTTGTTCATTTATATCTACACAAGGACATCACACAAATGGCAACTGACTTCGAGAGCACAATACTGGCCAATGGCCTTGTTATGAGTTAGTACCTTTTTTTCATTCCATACACATGGTTCAATTGTCTTCTAATCTAGATGCAGCTGTTAATCATCGACAATGTGAAGACTGCCATTCAAAATGGTCTTCGTGCATCACTTTGTATGTCCCACTTTTTGTTTTTCAAAATTATCTGCTGATTCATTGCAGGCAAAGTGACCAATAATCCCATGGCAGTGATGGAATTCAAAGCTTACAATGATCTTGTCCAACATGTGAAGCTTGTAGAGTGGAACCACTCAAGCTGGGCCAATCCCTCTGACCTGAAAGGTGGCATTGATAGCCTCGAGAATGTGGTCCTTGCAATTCAGGCCAATACATGTAAGTTCATCAAAATCATGCCACAAGAAGCCAAAGAGTGGCAGCATTGTATCAACAATGGGGAGATACTCACTCCCAAGGTTGAGCCCCCAATGCCACCTGACTTGCCAACTCCCAATTCCACCCAGCCCTCAATGCACAACACTCAGACTTCACTGCTGCCAACTCCCAAGCTCATGTGGACATCAACTCCTGAGCCCACACAGTCCTCATCTCCCACTGTGTTTTCACCTTATATTTGCCCTTCCTCAATCATGGATGACATGGTGGATCCTGTACTTTGTGCACTTGATAATGGTAAATATATTTATAATCTAATTAAAACACTATTGATGTTGTCTTTTAGCCGCTTCTGACAATAGACCCATGGTGCAGTCACCTCCCACTCCTCCCATGCCTCCTCCTTCCCTTCCAATGGCTCATCAAGCACAGGTTGCTGTTACAACAACCAACCACAGCAAGAGAAGTGCAGATACTCTACCTACTGGCACCTTGCGTTCAAAGCGTGCTTGCAAACTGACAGAGAAAGGCCAATCTGAGCTAGAGTCGAGGAAGCACACACGAAGCAGGCCAAGAAAGAAGGGGCAGTGTTTGAAAAAGAGTAATGCACTTGTTGAATCAGACCATGAAAATGTTTAGAACATACTATGTTATATTTGCTCATGAAGTAGTGCAAGGTTGCTATCTATGTATTCAGCCTCGATACGGAAAGAGAAGTGAAGGCTCAGTATCTAAGTGACTGCTAAGTGACTGAAACCAGCTGGGGTGCACCAGCAGTGCTCCATACGAATGTAAATATACTTTATTAAGTGGCAGAAAGAGTTACATTAGGCCACTTTACTAATTCAGATATGTGGGAATCATAGGTGATAAAGTTGTGCTGGGTTTGAAATTCTTCAACCTCTCAGCAAGCGGGTGGGTAGGAGCCTGGGTCTTGACCGGAATAGAATATAAAAGGCAAAAGTGCCAAACTTTGTGCGAAATCAACATCAAGAGTACTAGTGTGATGTCAATCAAAATCAAAGGAATCTCCACAATTTCCTTATCTATTTTGTTCGTTCAAGCACAGTCGTGTGCGAGTAGTGTAGAAACTAAGTCCTATGCAGTGGACAAGGTTATACCAGTAGAAAAGAATTTGAGCCCGGTAGAACTGAAGTGCCGTACTACGGGCTCTTTCATTTGGGAATTGACATGCACTGCAACCTGCAGGTTCATAGATAACCAAGAACAAAAGAACTTCACCGATTGGGAATTTTACTGTAGGATAAGATTTTATTTTTACCCTCCGCCGCCTGCTTGTTTTGAGGCTGTTCATCTTATATATATGACTCTATGAGGTAGGAAAATTGATTGCATTCTCTCCAAGAACTGTCTCGTAGTGAACAGGTAGGTCTGAAATATCTTTGATGTCATTCCTACTGATTGTTTATTTTACACGTAGTATATTTCCCCTTATGAACCATCTCGTCCTCCCCGTTGGTGTATCGCCGTACATCATCGTGCCATACAGATGCACTGAAAGCTACGACGGAGGCGACTTCTTGACTTACCCAGAACGCAAGGGCTGGGCCAAAGACATCGAAAGCAATGACTTTAGTCGGCGAAGTCCTTCTGAAACAAATGCATTCTTTCAGACATGGCTATTTTTTGGATGCCTCACAGAGGTGCTGAAAGCTGGTGGGGTGAAGGTTGATACAAACGATTTTATAGACATGAAGTCGAATACGGTCATCACACAAAAGCTTCAGCAACTAATCGCTCAGTGGAAATCGCTCTGGCCGACGTCCAACGACGTTTCAGAGGGGTGCCGGTGCAGGTCTTATCAAATTTATGTACCAGACGAAAGATGTAGTCACAAGCGATGCTGGCAATCTGTCGTACGCGATCGTAACTCTGTCGCTCTTCGCACTACCCTCGTGATACTCCGCACAGTTTCTCGTTTCATCGACCTCGGTGGAACTGAAGGAAACGATCTTGCTGTTGGCGAGGACCATTCAGTCGCACCTGTCATTCTGCTGGACCCCGAGATCGCTCTGTCTATCTCTGCTCTTGGATCTGCACTACATCAAGCTTCTCAACGCGTGTATGAGTCTCCTCCTGGTCACTTGTTGTGGAAAGGCACTGCAATAATGAAGGAACGCCTTCAGCGAGCGAACTGGTGTCCATCGCGCATAGCGGGAACGATGGCTAGCTTAGGCATTGAAGGCCGATACTACTGCGCTGCAAACCCTGCGAAGGAGGCAGGTGATCATTCAGAATGCAGCACTAGAAGATGTGTGGCACAGACTATCGACGAGGACCATTACCCCACAAGACATGTCCCAGGTTGCTCTTGCAAGAGCGCCGGAGTT